>PQFF01000460.1:11454-45089 GCA_003547095.1 Diversispora epigaea | reverse complement strand
ATAATATAAATAATATAAATAATATAAATAATATAAATAATATAAATAATATAAATAATATCATGCCTTGATGTCTAATAAATGGTCCATTATTATTCGGAATATTTCAATCATGGTACTCTTTAATGAAGCAATAGTTCTGGATCCAATTTTACTTCAACAAGATCCACAAATTCTCCTTTTTTTTAAAAAATCTAACATATATTCAACTTTTGTTAAATATTCTATCGATTTTTCTAAAATTGTATAACATGCTGGTAATATAATTTCATGACGTTCAATAGGTTCATAGTTCTTATTATTTTCCAGTTGGTCAGATAATTCATCAAGCATTAATTTAATTTCAATACATGCTAATTGTACTACTAAAGCAGCAAACTTGAACTCTTCTTTAATTTTTTCTTTTTCAGTATTTGAATTCTGCGTTGAAGTGGTTGAAGTGGTTGAAGTGGTTAAAATGTTTGAAGTGAGATTTGAAGTAAACAACCAAATTGCTCCAAAATGATAAGATAGTTGCATAATAAGGATTAATTGCTAATCCGCCTATCAATCGGAGCATTAATTAAAAAAGTTTTTTTACTTAATAATTTGAAAATAAATAATTTGTACACATTCAGTATACATAATTTAAGGGCGGGGCAGATATTTTTAAATTTTTAAAATGAGTTTCTGTGGAGTTATTTAACATTAAAAAACCAAAAAAGATGAAATTTTCTTAAAATTACGTAATTTTCACAAATTTTTGCCGATTTTAAAACTGTTAAGGCAATATAACAAATATTCTCTATTTTCAGAATAATTTTTTTATAGGAATATGTTAATATATGTTTAGGAGCATATATTGATAAACTTTCAGACTTCTAACTAATAATTTTACTAAGCAAAAAATTGTGGGGCGATTTTGCTAAAATTTTGCTAATTGTTAATATTTATTGATTTTTTGTGAAATTTTGAGTTTCATAAAATTATATTAAAATACTCTGGCATATAAATTCAATCCCAAAGATTTTTTAAAAAAAATTTTAATTGATTAGGTTAAAAATTAACAGACATAGCTATGTAGGAAACGCAGATTCCAAATTTACGCCGATTTACTCCGATTGATAGGCGAATTAGCAATTAAAGCTTTATCCTGATTCTCATTTCCTAATATAAAACGAAAAGTAAGCATTGAAAATATAATTTTATTCAAGGATTAAAAGATTAGACATTATAAAGCAATTACCTATTTTACTTTTCAAAATATCTTTCAAACCATATCTTGCATTCTGTACCCAAACATTTGTTCGTGATATGTCATTTTGAAGCATATCTTGTATTAACTAATTCAACATAAAATAAAATAATTAAATAATAAAATAATAAAAAAAATGTTAAAATGTTGAACCAAAATTTCTCTTGATAACCTCTTAATAATTGCTTACTTTATCCGTTATGTACGAAAACATTTGTACAAAAAATTCAAGTACATCAAATTTAAATTTATCCTGATTTTTGCGAAAAATATCCGATAACTCGCTTAACATAATAAACAAATAATCTCGAATAATTTTTTGATCAGAAAAATTATGATCCGTGGACATCGAAGTTATTACACCCATTGTGGTATGATGAATTACTTGAAGACCAATATCCCGAGTTTCCACTATTCATAGATTTTTTTTAGTAAACGCCCAAACATTTTACCTAAACTCTTCTATTATTATAAATTAAAAATTAAAATAAAGAACAAGAAAACGCTAATCATTAAGCATATCATTAGTAGAATTTTTTATACACTGCGAAATATGTGATATAGTTTTGCTATCGACAATGTGAGTCAAACCTTGTTTAGCTGAGACTAACTTGAGAAAAATTTTCAAAATTTCTTGAGTTAATTCCTCATTTTTGCTTTAATAAATAAATAAATATACATATATATTAGATATGAGATATGAATGAATAACTTTAAATTTATAAAATAAAAAATGTCTTTTTCTTGATAGTTCATAACTTCACTATAAGGCAGATGCAGATTTCACCTTTTGACTTTATCAGTTTACTTCCATCACGGATCACGAATTACTCATATAAAAGAACGCGTTTTCATATGAATAATTTATGGGTTAAAATTAGTCTACCGAAGTAATAATGTAATTTTGAGAAAAATAATAAAGAGATAGATGGAAAGATAGAAAAGATACGGAAGAACGATTTCATTAATAAAATTAAATAATAAATAAAATTTTCGGCGATTAGCGAAATTTTTTTTAAGTAAAACGCGTTCATATTTTTTTATATTGAAACAAGAAACAGGGGATTCAAAGATCATGAGAATTCAATCAAATAATCAAAAAATACCAAATACATAATGAAATAATACAAAAATATAGATTAAATAAGATTGATAAATGGATCCTTGAATGGATAAAATTTCATGGTTATTTAAGGGAGCGTGATAGAATTAACAATAGTATTTAAGGGAGCGTGATGGAATTAACAATAATACTAAGACATTGATAACATAGTATTGTTGTTTTTACTGTTTTTCTCAAAACAATAATAACCTTTTTCGACCGGTTTGACTAATTGGTTGATTTGACCGACTGGTTTATTATTTTTATTTATTTTTTTTCGAAAAATTTCAGGAGTCAAAATCAAAGATGCGTCAATATTTGATAAATAATTTGTAACAAATTTGTACTATTCCTTTCTATGTACAAAAGTCGTATAATAGATAAAAACAAATTATAATAAATGATAATAAATGATGATATAAATAAATAAATTGCAAACTAATTTAGAGAACAAAAAAAGAATATGGTGGTTGGCTAGTAAGAAATTGGAAATATTAAATTTCTGACAAAATATCTTGTGCCTTCGATAATAATATAAACTTATTTATTAGAAAGATTTATATTATTTTTGCGATTCGCTTGTATAAAAAATTCGAATATGTATGCGTTGGGAAGATCCATTTTATATTCCCTCTTGAATAAAAAGGGAAAGGAGAATATAAGCAAAAGTCCGAAAAGCTAAATGATTATACTTACACCAAAATAATGAAGAGAACCCCACACTTAACGCCAAGATTTTTAAAGTAAAATTATAAATGAATCATTATGTGTCATATATTATCCAGCTCATACTACGTATAAATTTTCATGAAAACATTATTATTAATGATAAATAGAAAACAGGAAAATTTTTTTTTCTGATTTAAAATATTATAAATATTATGAGTAATATATGTATAAAAGAAAGACTTTCTTTATTTTAAATCTATTTTTTTTTTATTATAGATAATGCGATATTACAACATAATCTGCAGATTTCTTGCTTCGGTCATAAATTTTTCATTTATATGTCAAAGAAATTGGACTATGATGAGTTCTTCTTTATTTATTCATTTATTTCAATTAATTTATTTCAATTAATTTATTTTTATTGATTGTAGGAATCATTTATCAGTGATGGCAAATGACTCAAATGACAAATGACCAAAGTCATTATTCAAATTTTAAATGACAGGTCATTTAAACTAGCCAATCATAATTCATTAATACTTATATATTTGATTTTTTTGATTTTTAATATTAATCACAGATCAATTGGAAAATATCACATGTTAACAGATTATTAATGATTATTATTATGAGAAAACTTATCCTCTAGGGGTTTAGGTCATTGAATCTGGACTTCTTACCTATTTTAGAAATACTAAAGTTAGAATTTTTAGTTTCTATATTACGCTTGTGTATTGTAATACTGTATACAAAATTTTATTTAATAAATAATATAACGCGTTTGCATATTTTTTGTTTTTGTTTTCTTTCGCTTAGTAATTTGTTTGTAGTACTATTGTCTTAAAACAATGGCAACTTCAGACTATCAACCTCAAATAGATGATACATTTGAAAGCCATGACAACTTTGTAAATAAAATTAAGAGTTATGCATATAAATTAGGATTTACTATTAGACTTGGAAAAGTTAAATATTTAAAAAAAGAAAAAATTATTCGAAAAAGAACTTTATTATGCTCAAGATCTGGATATTCTGAGTCAAAAAAAGAACAAGACTCTGAAGAAGAAAACTTAAGCAACAAAGAAAAAGGACGAAATAAAGTATCTCAACGTTGTGGTTGTTTATTTTTTATCCGTGCCTCTTTAAATGACGATAACGGGCAATGGTATATTATTAATATGAATCTTATTCATAATCATCAAATGGTTAATGAAAATCATCGACAATTTATGTCCAATGAAAGAAGTATTCCAGAAGATGTTAAACAACGAATAGAATTGTTACGTCGTGCTGGTGTAAATGTTCCAACAATTCGTGCAATTTTAAATCAAGAATTTGGTACTTATGTTACATGGATGTATAATGATATTTACAACTTTATTTATCAATTAGAAGATCGTGGAACAGTACAAAAAGAATTTGAGGCTGAAAATTTTATTAATACTCTAAAACAATTTAAAAACGAAAATGAAGAATTTCTTTATCACACTGATATCAACATTGATACAAAAAGATTAGAACGGGTAATCTGGATGTTTCCTGAACAGTTAATAAATTACAGTAGATTTAATGATATAATAGTTTTTGATAATACATATAAGACCAACCGTTTTCATATGCCATTTGGAATTTTTACAGGTGTTAATAATTATGGATATAGTATTTGTTTCGCGGGTGCATTAATGATTGATAAAACAGAAGAAAATTTTTTATGGATATTTACTAAATTTTTGGAAATGGTAAATCAACATGCACCTAAAGTTATTCTTACTGATGATGATCGTGCTATGGCAAATGCATACATAAAGGTTTTACAACCTTTGGGTACAAAACACCATTTATGTCAATGGCATTTAATGAAAAATATTATAAAAAATTTAAGTTCAAAACTTAATACAACTTGGTCAACTTTTATTAAAGATCTTTATAAATGTCTTGGTGAAATAGATAGTTCTGATTTTTTTATACAGTGGGAAGCATTAAAAACATCATATCCACCTGCATCAGATTATTTAATAAAAATGGAAAAAACAAAGGAAAAATGGGCTGCATGTTATAATCGTAATACCTTTATGGCAGATATGACAACAACACAGCGTGGAGAATCTATGAATAACATGATGAAAGGTTATTTGGATGCAAGTACATCTCTTGTAACATTTATTAATGCATTCCAATCAGCATTAGATGTACAAAATGAAAAAACAGAATTTCGAATTTATCAACAAGACAATTTTAATATTTTATACAAAACTACAAGTCCATTTGAATATCAATGTGCATCGATTTTAACTACATTTGCTTTAAAAAAAACACAAGAACAGTTATTACAATCATTTATGTATACTTGTAAAGAGATTTCAAGGTAATATATTTGATATATATATATATATTGTTTTAATAAAAATTATTATTTATTATTTTTATTTTTTTAAATATATGTAGAGAAGTTAATAGTACAGAATTAATTTTTCAAGTGCAAAGACTTGAAAAAGAAATAAATGGAAGAATCGTGAAACATAATTTGAATCTTAATTATTTCACATGTTCTTGTGAATATACTCCATTTTCAGGTTTTATCTGTCNTAATACCTTTATGGCAGATATGACAACAACACAGCGTGGAGAATCTATGAATAACATGATGAAAGGTTATTTGGATGCAAGTACATCTCTTGTAACATTTATTAATGCATTCCAATCAGCATTAGATGTACAAAATGAAAAAACAGAATTTCGAATTTATCAACAAGACAATTTTAATATTTTATACAAAACTACAAGTCCATTTGAATATCAATGTGCATCGATTTTAACTACATTTGCTTTAAAAAAAACACAAGAACAGTTATTACAATCATTTATGTATACTTGTAAAGAGATTTCAAGGTAATATATTTGATATATATATATATATTGTTTTAATAAAAATTATTATTTATTATTTTTATTTTTTTAAATATATGTAGAGAAGTTAATAGTACAGAATTAATTTTTCAAGTGCAAAGACTTGAAAAAGAAATAAATGGAAGAATCGTGAAACATAATTTGAATCTTAATTATTTCACATGTTCTTGTGAATATACTCCATTTTCAGGTTTTATCTGTCGACATATTTTTCGTACCACTATGCAATTAAATTTACAAGAACTTCCTATTGGCTTATTTTATGAAAGATGGAAAAAAGATCCAAGTGAAGAGGAACTAATTAAAAATTATATTAGCTTTACAACTTCAACTTCAACTTTACAACAATTATCTAATTATGAAAATAACAATGATCAAGATTATCAATATATGTTGACACGATTATTACAAAAAATTAAAAGATTTACAATTCAAAATCCAACATCAGCCAAAATTTTTTATATATCTTTTAATGAAATACTTAATTCCGAGAATGAAAAGATAAATCAATTACAATCTATTAATTCAATAGAAAAACTAACAATAAAAAATCCATTAAAAGTTCGTGGAAAAGGGCGACCATCTAATAAAAGAAATAAAAGTACAATAGAATTAATTAATAAAAAAAAGAAAAAAACTAATGAAAATATACAAAATATTCATGAAAATACAATAGATTTTCAAGAAAATTCCAATAATTATAATAGTTATGAAAATTTAAATACTCAATTTCAATTTCGCGAAATTCAAAATTCTAATACTGATACACGAAAACCATTACACGAAATTCAAAATATTGATTTAGAATCAGAGAATCAATATTCTTCTCTTCTTTCTTTCCAGTGTGATTTTCTTTCTGGAGATTTAAATTTTGGTATGTTTTAAAATTATTTAAAATATTTTATTTAAACTTATTAAACAAATTTATAAATTTAAAAGAAAATCAAAATAATGAGAAATGTCCATATTGTGATGAAATTCTACCTAATCCATTACCACTAAAGGTTTCAAGGTATTTAAATGATATTAAAATAGGAAAAGGTAAGTTTTATATTATTATTTTATTGTTAGAATTATATTTATTTAAAAAAATTAATTTTTTTTTAATTTAATAGTTTTAGCTAATACTGTAATTGACCAATATGAGTTCTGTAGAATTCATCATGGGAAAGGAATAATTATTCCTTATGGAATAAAAAAAGGATATCCTCTAAATATTGATTTTATTAATTTACCTAATAGAATTCTAAATATAAAATCTGAGCTGTTAAAAATTATCAAGGGACAAAAATATAGTGAATTTCGAGTAAATGCAATCAAAAGAATTGATCAAATGGGTATATCAAAAGCTAATAATCCTTTAATGCAAATGAACTATTTTGAATCTTTACAGGTGAGTTTAATTTAAATTAAAATATTTAAAAAATTTATATTTAATAAATTAATAATTTTAATATTTTTTTAGCCCGGATATTATGGTTCTAAAGGCCTAACAATTATTTTAAAAACTTTAAATGAAATTTTTCTTCGATCTGGTATATTAACTACGAGTTTGTGTTCTCCACAATTCTCATCTCAATATATAACTCAAGTTCTTGCACCTGAAACAGCTATTAGGCTCATTGCAGAAGACTTTAAAAATATTTCTTTGGATACTGCTATAGAAATAATGGTTAATAGTGTAGAGTTTGGATTATATGTTCATGATGATGATGATAATTAAGGTTTAAAGGCAAAATGTCTTAATTAATTTCTATTAAAATTTCAATAATATTAATTGTTTTAGTATAGATTTGAAAAATAATGTTAAATCAAAATCTTATCAATTTAAATTGCAATAAATTGCAAAGTACATTTGTATATTCAAAGAAAATAAATAAATATTGCAATATAATATATAAGTTGAATTGTTTATTAATTATAAAAAAAATTACATATATTCACAATATACAAAAAAAAATACATATATCCACATACAAAAAAAATTCATTTTCACTGAAACAAAATTGTAACCTATTCTATATTCTTTGGAGCACTATGATCTTGCAATGTTGGTTTTATTAAAAATTATTAATACAAAGTATAAAAAAACTGAGACTACCTAAATTAACCTACCTGTTGTTTGCAGTGTTTTTAGTAATTTCTGCCTACTCATTACCTTTACCCTCACCCATTTGTAAGTGAGCAAGAGCTTCACACAATTCTAAAGAAGTGGAAGCAGTTGCATATTTCTTTCATGATTTACTCAATATTCCTTCAACTACAGTTAAATCTCCTCACAAAACCTTAACCCAGCAGTTGGTTTTATATAACGGACAACCTATTTAAAATATACCTTTTTAACATTTGAATAAAAATTTATTGTAAAAAAGTATAATGAGAGCTATTCATAATAATTACAACCTTTGAATTTAATAATCCCGAAGAAAATAATATAGAAATTATTTTTTATAATAAGAATTTTTTTTATTTTTTATTTATATTAATTTTTTTTTCCCACGATAATACTTATTTTAGATATTACTAAAAAAAGATGGGGGTCTAGAATAATTTGCCTGAACCCCTGGGGTTCATGAATTTCACCCTGAACCGGGGGTCCAGAATAAGGATACTCTATTATTATTATTATTATTATTATTATTATTATTTATTATTATTATTATTTATCAGTCAGTGAACATTTCCAGGTTACACCAATTTTCATATTAAATATTTTTGTGTAACAGATAATCTAAAATGTGCGCTAAAGTTATCCATTAAAAGTTATTAATTAACTATCTTTTCTTCCTTAATATTTTAGGTTCGTATGCCTTTCTTCTATAAAAAAAAATACAAGGTTTTTCTAGTTATACTCTAATTCACATTTTATTATATTAAAACTTTGTTATATTTTTTGAAACATAAAGTTAAGATTCTCGTGCATTAGACTTTATTCTTAACAAAAAAGTACCCAACTTACTTTAAAATTAGCATATTTTTATTTGTATCCACTTTTTAAAATTTACATATATAATTTTTTTTAATAAAGTTATATTGTTATTTGTATTTCTAATTGTTATTATTATTAAAAAAAATAAAATATAAATTTTAAACGAAATAAACTAAGATTTTATTTATTTCTAACATGCTTATGACGAGATACATATTGCATAATTCTATTTTTGTCCCATTCACTTCCCAATAATTCCTTAACTTGATTAATTTGATCGTTAGTTGGGTTTAATGTATTATTAATTAATGTTTCTAAAATTCTTTTTTCTTCGGGTTTGGTTTCGCGTCGAGTTTGTCTTGCTTTTTTTTTTGGCAACTCATCTTGGTCATTGATGTTATCTTCTGTTGTAGTTTCCACATTAGGTTGCATTTGTTGTTCAACAATAGTCTGATTTGAATTTTCTGCAACACAATCTTGGGGATTTAATTGTGTTAATAAATTTTTTTTTTTTGTTGATTGTTTTTCGCTAGGTTTCCATCGTGTAACTCCTAATCTTCTTCTTCCAACTTTATTACTCTTTTGTACTGAAATAACATCTTGTAAAAATATATTTTCTATTCTTAAAACTCCATCAGGAAAGCAATTATGCAAACGTAAAACAGAAGCCATCGTAAATTGATCAGCTGAAGTAGTATTCCATAATGAATTATGGTAACGATTATATTCATCAGAATGTTGAAATGCTGACAAAAGTTCATGTACCAGGTTCCACATAACTACCTTTTGGGTATTTATAGCTCTTTGACCAATTGATCCACTTGGATCATCCAAATATTCCGATAACAAGATTCCAATACGATCTCGTTCACTTTGTGCAGCTTTAATTTGCAACTTTAAATTATTAATATCGATTAAATTTCCAGTAATATTTTGTTTAATGAACTTGACGCCAAATGTTTCAAGTGCTTCATCGAATGCAAAATAATGTCCCTTTCGTTTTTCATCTTCATCAATTTTAATTGATGATACACATTCCAGTTTTTTCTCAAGCTTAGGATATTGAGCTAAAATTCCTAAATATTGTGCAACTGATGTTGAATAATTTGATTTTCCTGCTGATGCAAATAATCCTGCAAAACAAGCCAAGGCATTTTTTTGTAATTGGTAATTACCAACACGAATTCCAACACGATGAGCTTTGAAAATCGATGCCCATTTATAATAAAGATACCATATTCGTAAAATACTGTTAACACCACTGTCTGCATCTATAATGTTATATTTATTGAGATTTTTTTTTCTTATATAAATACGAATAGCAATAGTTACTGCACACCATATTAATTCCAAGACGCGAACTGTAGAACGATAATCAACAACCTTATCTAATTTATCCAAGAATTTAACTCCTAATGCTTTTGCCAGATCAAAAATCCCATAGCTTGAAAATAACACAATAAGAACTCCACACATATCTTTCGATGTATGCCATTGCCCAAGAATAGGACGTAGATTTGGCCATTGTTCTCGTTGTTTGACAAGTCTTCTAAAAATAGCTTCATCAGCTACTACATCTAAATAATCATGTGGTTCTAATTTGAAATCTTGTTTATACATTTCAGTAGATTGAAAAATTCCATCATCTGAATTTGGAATTCCACCAGTTTCTAAAATAACTATATTAGGTGTACCAGCTAAACATCCATAATCAATGTTTTTAAGAATTTCTTGATGAATTGTTGTCATATCGAAATCAGTATTAAAAGTAATTTGATTCTCAGAATCAGTTTGAAAATTTAAAAGATTATCAATAATTTCATCAAACATATTCCATATATTTCTTATTTGATCATTCATACCAAAAAGACCTGACGGTGAAGTAATTTTTTTTTCATCACTTGCTTTTTCCTCTAATGAAAATGGCATTTGCATTTGAAATGCCATTCTAAGTGTTGTATGTGAACTTCCTCGAGTTGTATCAAATATATTTCCATAAGAAAATGTTTTTTCTTTGAAATCGATATTGTCTATAACTGCCAAATTCCAAATATTTTTTTCTCTTATCATTCTTTCTGATGGATCAATTTTGGTCATACGTTGTTTTTCTATCCTTCGCTCATGATAATCTGTATGACCACTAATATGGAGAGTAGATAAAAGTTTGTGAAATGATGAAAGAAGACGTAATTTGCGAGACATACTTGCCATCACCTGAGTAAACCAAACACCCAGATTAGGAAATGCCATACTAATAATAAGTGAAATAATAAATGTAACACATTTAATAATATGTTCTTCATCTAAGACTTTTAATGATTTTTCACATTGATTTCGTTTGTAATTAATGATTACTAATTTTTTTTTAAAAATTTCACTAATAACTCCATTAAAAAAATTAGTTAAAAATTTTGGAAAACTCGAATAATATAAGTAAAGGGAACTAGGTAATTGTATTTCTGATTTTTTTTGATTAATTTCTTTTCTAGAATTCCATATTTCGGTTCCTAATTTTTTTCCGATTTCTTTCCACCGATCGTCCGTCCAATTTATTTTTGAGTTAATATTATTAATATTATTAAGAATATTATTAATACTTAATAATAATTTAATAAAAAAAAAACTAGGTATCTCAGATAAAACTGTAATTAAATTGATAGAATTAATATTTTCATTAAACTCATTAGAGTTTGAATAATATGAGTTATTACTAAAATCATAATATTTAACTTTGAATGAAGTTTCAAAAAGAAATAAAAAATTTAAAATCGGAACTAATATAGAAGCAAGAAGTATTTGTTTTTTTTCTTTTGTCTCATAATTTGCAACATATATAATCCATTGTGCTACTAATTCTAAACTTTTCATTATATCATCCTTATGTAACTCACATTGTTCACATGTAGATTTTCGTTTTCCAGGACCAGGTCTTTGATTCAAATGTCCACCGTATGATTCATAACAAGAATAACATATATAACGAACTGTTGGAACTTCTTCTAATACTTTTTCTGAGACCCCTTGACATGCGTGTATTGCATTACATGTATAAAGTCCAATACATGCAACTTGAATATGTTTTTCCCATATTTTCCATAAATGCTCTTTACACCCGATACCACAACTAAAAAAATAATTATTTTTAAAACATAATAGGCACCGTCGACGTCGAACTTCACTTGATTCAATTCTAATGATATTTAAATAAAATAAAATTTAATTAAATTTTTCATAAATAAATAAAAAATAAATAAAAAATTATTTAAATACCTTCGTAATTGTTTTGTAAATGCATTATGATTTTTTTGATCATAATTAAAATGATTCATACATACACCTAAAGGAATTCCTTTTGATTGAAATTCTGATACTGCTTTATTATCAATTTGCCAAGTTCCTATTAATTGGCATATATTTCTACTAGCAATTTGACCACACATTTGTAATTTATTGTTTATATAATCGAATAATACACATGGTGAAAAGTTTGTTTTTGAAGTTGAATCAAGCTGAATTACAGGTTCGTTTTCGATAGATAGTTCAGATTGAATAGTTTCTTGAGAAGTAACTTCTTGAATTTCGGAATCTATATTATATTCCTCATAATCCTCTTCATTTTCATCATTTTTATTACTTGTTTTTTGTTCTGATGCCAAAAATGCCTTTGTATAGTTTTCTTTATTATATTCGAAGACATTTAGTTCTGAAAGTTCATTAAATGAATAACAACTTTCATTAGATTCAGTGTCAGAATCATAAATTTCCATTTATATAAATTAAAATTGTGAGGCAACTTTGATATTAAGATTCTCGCGAAAAAATAAAGTTCATAATTTCAAACAAGTTTTCGTGACATCAAAAACTTTTTAACAATGGCTTTAACCAAAATTTAATCATGTGATAAATGTAATATTCTCTAGAATATAATTGGAAAGTTCGTGATTTTTTTCACTTTATATATAAATCTGAGTTTTCACTTATGAGATGCAACTTGCAGATCTTATAATTAAAATGTTTCACAGACTGATTTTTGGAAATGTTCACCGACTGTTATTATTACTATTATTATTATTATTGATGAATTAATATTTTTTCAAGTTCATTAATGATTATTATTACTATTTATTTATTAATATTTATTATTACTATTATTATTATTATTAATGAATAATGAATTTACTAAATAAAATTTATGTTTATTTAATGTCAAAAATTATAACATTTAAAAAATAATAATTTATGAAAATATCACATGTCATCAAGATCTAATCTTTATTGGAAGACTTCAAATGACTTTTGTATAATTTTTAAATGACCGAGTCATTTGGTCATTTGTCATTTGTGAAATGAACATTTTTAAATGACCCTAATGACTAGGTCATTCGAAAATAGGCAAATGACCAGGTCATTTGCCATCCCTGTCATTTATTGATAAAGAAATAAATAGAATTAGACAAATAGTNAATTTCAAACAAGTTTTCGTGACATCAAAAACTTTTTAACAATGGCTTTAACCAAAATTTAATCATGTGATAAATGTAATATTCTCTAGAATATAATTGGAAAGTTCGTGATTTTTTTCACTTTATATATAAATCTGAGTTTTCACTTATGAGATGCAACTTGCAGATCTTATAATTAAAATGTTTCACAGACTGATTTTTGGAAATGTTCACCGACTGTTATTATTACTATTATTATTATTATTGATGAATTAATATTTTTTCAAGTTCATTAATGATTATTATTACTATTTATTTATTAATATTTATTATTACTATTATTATTATTATTAATGAATAATGAATTTACTAAATAAAATTTATGTTTATTTAATGTCA
Source organism: Diversispora epigaea (assembly GCA_003547095.1). Classification (NCBI taxonomy): domain Eukaryota; kingdom Fungi; phylum Glomeromycota; class Glomeromycetes; order Diversisporales; family Diversisporaceae; genus Diversispora; species Diversispora epigaea. The sequence continues at coordinate 31,407 of PQFF01000460.1, read as the reverse complement.
AAAATTATAACATTTAAAAAATAATAATTTATGAAAATATCACATGTCATCAAGATCTAATCTTTATTGGAAGACTTCAAATGACTTTTGTATAATTTTTAAATGACCGAGTCATTTGGTCATTTGTCATTTGTGAAATGAACATTTTTAAATGACCCTAATGACTAGGTCATTCGAAAATAGGCAAATGACCAGGTCATTTGCCATCCCTGTCATTTATTGATAAAGAAATAAATAGAATTAGACAAATAGTTGGACCTAATGGACAAGTTGTTGGTGCAGTTAGTGGTGGTGTGGATAGTTCTGTGGCTGCTAAATTAATGAAAGAAGCTATTGGTGATAGGTGCATATGAAATTATTATAACTATTATTATTATTGTTCAAATGTATAATCTTTATAGAAAATTAATTTTAATTTTTATTTATTTATTTCTTTAGATTTCATGCTATCCTTGTTGATAATGGTGTTATGGGACTTGATGAAGTTAAAAAATCACTTAAAGATCATCTTGGAATAAATCTTAAAGTTGTAGATACTTCAAAAATGTTTCTTGACCGTCTTAAAGGAGTAACAAATCCCGAGAAAAAAAGAAAAATTATTGGAAATACTTTATTGAAGTTTTTGAATCAGAAGCTTTATTAATTGATAATGAAGCTAAAGAAAGTCATGGAAAAATTGAATATCTTCTTCAAGGTACTCTTTATCCAGATGTTATAGAAAGTATCTCATTTAAAGGGCCAAGTGCTACTATTTTTTTTCATCATGTAAAGTATATATTTATACATTCATTTATGTATCAATTTTTATTTGAGAAAGACACATAAAAATATTTAAATGAATTTTGTAGAATGTTGGTGGATTATTAGAAAATATGAAAATCAAGTTAATAGAACCACTTAGGGAATTATTCAAAGGTTATTTATTGTTCTATCAGAAGATAATTTTATATTAAATATATATATAAATTTTAAATAATAGATGAAGTACGTGAATTAGGAAAAGTATTAGGCATGGATGAAGAATTAATTTGGCGTCATCCATTTCCCGGACCAGGAATTGCAATTCGAATTCTGGGAGAAGTTACTCCTAGTCAAGTTAAAATTGTTCAAGCAGCTGATAATATTTATATTGAAGAAATTAAAAAGGCTGGATTATATCGAAAAATTTCTCAAGCTTATGCTGCTTTATTACTAGTTAAAGCAGTAGATGTTATGGGTGACAAAAGAACTTATGAACAAGTTATTGTTTTGAGACTACAGATTTTATGACTGCTGATTGGTAAATTATTATCTAAGACTAAGAGATATATTATTCATTATCTAAGACCAAAAAATGAGATGAGATTAGATTAAAAAAAAGAGAGAGAAAGGCTAAAAAAAATTATATATATTTTTAGGTTTCATTTCCCTTATGATGTTCTAAAGCGTATAAGTAATGGAATAATAAATGAAGTGAAAGGTAGAATATTTATAAAATCTCAATCATACTTTTAATTTCATATTAAGTATTAATGACATTACTATTCTTTTTTTTTATAAAGGAGTCAATAGAGTTGTATATGATATCTCAAGTAAACCACCAGCCAGCTACTATTGAATGGTAAATTTATATTAATGATTTTTTTTTAATTTTTAAAATATCAAGGAATAATAAAACTGAAATCTGTAATAATTTTATAAACAATATATTATTTTGCTTATACTTGTAAAAAATAAAAATAAAAATGATATAATAGAAACAAGTGAAACAATTTACAAAAATTCTTATACCCTTGTCTAATAAAAAAAAAATTAAAATGTAAACATAATAAAAATTAAAATAATCGAAAAAGAAATATTACAAAGTTTTCTAATATCTATTCTTTGCTATTGATTTCAATAGCTTGTGGTTGTTTATTAGTTGTTGTTTTCATTACTATTATTTTCATTATCACCATTTTCACCATTATTAATGCTGTTAAATCCAACTTGCGCAATTTCAAAATCAACTTCTTTATCTTCTTTTCCAATAACTACCAAGAAAATAAGCAAAGTCATAACACACATTGCAAATACCGAAATAACTAAACCATAATTTGGTTTTCCATTTTTTGTAAATTTTTCACCTAATATAGCCTCTATTTGAGCCGAAGATGCAGCCGCAAGATTTCCTAGTTGATAGGTTAATCCAGGAAATGTACCACGAAATTCTGGTGGGGATAATTCATTTAAATGCGCTGGTATTATTCCCCAAGCTCCCTATTTATTTATATATTGAAATAATTTGATAATGTTATTAGTATTATTATTATTATTATTTCTCATTCCTTTTCTCACTATCTTTGATCATATCTTTGATTAATTCTTAAAATTTACCTGAATGAACAAATATACCATAAATGCACCAAATGTCAATAACCATCGATTTTGAGGAAATGCATATAATGGAAGAAAGCATATTCCAAAAAATGTACAAATGATAATTGTAAATCTACGTCCCCAAGATTGAGAGAGAAATCCAAATATTGTGCCTCCAATAATTGCTCCTATATTAGCAATTACTATGGTAATTGTCACTTCTCCTGGGCTAAAATTAAGTTCATTTTTGAGAAATGTTGGATAGAGATCTTGTGTACCTAGAATTATGTAAATTAAATAATAAATAGGTAAATTAACTAGGAAAGGAAGATAAATTAGAATATTTTCTTACCATGAGACATGAAATTAAAACATGACATTAATAATACAGTATGAATTATTCTTATCCAATAATGTTTTAAAGCAAATTTTACTTTAACATTCCATTTTTTTTCCTTAGATGCGTGTTGATTCTCCCATGAACGTGATTCAGGAATAAAGAAACAAAGTATTACAACAATAATTGCCGGAGATGAACCTATCCAAAACATTGCTCTCCAACTAAGATTTCCAATTACCATATAATAAAATATAGCGGCAATTAAATATCCTGTTGAATAACCTTGTTGTAAAATTCCTGAAAATAAACTAGATAATCGTTAAAATTAGATTTATTTATTTATTTATTTATTTTTTGAAATAATAATATAATCACGTGGAAATCGATTTAATAATTATTTAAAAATAATTACCCACGAGCTTCAGTAGGTAAAGCTTCCATCGCCAATGCGGCACCTAAACCCCATTCACCTCCCATAGCAATTCCAAAAATTGCTCGCAAAATGATAAAAACTCGAAAATTCGGTGCAAATCCTGAAGCAAATTCTACAACACTATATAATAAAACATTAGCCATTAATGGATACCTTCTACCATATCGATCAGCCAATTGACCAAATATCAGAGCTCCAACAGGTCGAAACATTAAAGTAGCAGTAATACTATTATCATTATTTATTTTAAAAATAATAAAATAATTATTTACATCAAAAAGAAATGATAAAAGAAATTAAAAAGCAACAAAGCGAAGCGAAAGAAACGAAACGAAAGAAATGTAAGCGACAAAAAATGAAAGAGAAATGAAAGCCGTTATGTAATATCAACCTCGAAGCAATTTCAGAAGGTTTCATATTAAAATCGACTGCGATATAAGGTAATGCAAAAGATACGATAAAGAAATCAAAGGCATCCAATGTCCAACCTAAAAAAGCGGTAATAAATGTAATACGGTGGATTTTATTCAAAGATTTTATAATTTTCCATGGATTCTTTGGATTCCCTTGATTCACTGCGGGTGGAATTCTTTCGTTTTCTTTCAATTAAATAAATTAAATATCAAAATAAAAAGGAATTTTAGCTTTTTTTCAAATTTATTTATCGATTTAACAACAATAATAACAATAATGCAATGATATTAATATAATAATATTTTTTGTTGATGAAGACTCACCCATTGTGAAATTTGTTGTTGTGAGATAATTTTTTTGAGACTTTATTTATTTTACATTTTTTTTAAATTTTTAATAAATAAAATAGCGTAACAAAGAATCTCTGTAAAAATCGGGTTGATGCACGTAACGATAATATTAAAAAAGAAATAATGAAATTTTTTTTTGTATTTATTTCTTTTATATACGAGGCCGAATCGTTTAATCCCTGCCTTAATTAAAAATGTTTTGGCAGACGAAACTGAAAATAGAGAAAAAGTTAATAGATAGTACCCAACAATATACGTTTTTTTCTTTCTCACTAACTTTATTCCCCTTAGGAAATATTTATTAATATATAAAATAATTTAATTGCTAGTTCATATATGGACGATAGACAAATTGAAAATCTTTCTACATTGTGCATATTCAGAATAATATGTTTTAGGGACGGAAAAAAATTTTAGCTTGAAAATTTCTTAAAATAAGAAATATTAAAAATAATATTAATGATCTAAGCGTATAGATTATAGATCCACAATTAAATTTCTATCGATCACGGCAATTAATAAAATAATAGTTTTTACCACGTTCCATTATACAGCTTCATCCAAAGTTAAATGAAAATATTTCTTTTTTCTATTGGAAATAATACAAGAAACTGATTTTTCTTTTAAATTTCCGGAATCAATGTTGACTATTATGTCATTATCATCATTAGTTTCAATTTCATTCATATTATTATTATCATCATCATTATTGTCTTTTTCTTCATGAAATCCATCTTCAATTAATGCCTTTTTTATAGCTGCACTTTGAATATTAGCCAAATGATATTCAACTTTATGACCAGAAAATTTATCAAGAGTTTTTTTAATATCAACTAATACTCGTATACCAGTTGAATCAATATCACGTACAGCTGTCATACCAAATATTATTTAATATGGGTAATTTTAAATTTTGACTTTGTTTAGCAGCACTTTCATTTTTAGAATTATTCCAAGGTCTATCTCCTTTCTTTTCAGCTTTTTGTTGCATGTTTCTCGTATTTTTTTTGGTATAGTTAATTATTTTATCAAGTACATGATTGGCATTTACGTTGTTACCACCTGGGAGAGCAAGTTTACTAAATTATAGACTAATATAACGATAGAAGGAATTCAATTAAACAAGGATAATATCAATTTATCTAACTAATTAACCAACTAACTATAAATCAATCAATGATTAATCAATAATCAAAATACTAAATCAAATTCAATAAACTAAGAATAAAGATCAAAGGTGAGTTTGAGTTAAGCAATATGTCCTTGGATTATTTCAGCAACACTTTAAGACAAAAGTATAAAGTGATTGTTTATTTTTATTAAAATAAAAGAAATAGGAATTGAATAAACTCCAAAACTGACTTGGACAAGACAATTTCTCTTGTCTTTATATACATTTCTACTCTTTGATCTAAGGCCATCATTTGAGGTCTACTGATAATCAGACCTCACTTGCTGCTGGACCTCATCTGAGGGCTCTTTAACTAAGGACCTCACTTGAGGTCTTCAAGGTCCTTTGATAGTCAACTAACCTTTTCTATTTTAATTCTACTNAGAAGGAATTCAATTAAACAAGGATAATATCAATTTATCTAACTAATTAACCAACTAACTATAAATCAATCAATGATTAATCAATAATCAAAATACTAAATCAAATTCAATAAACTAAGAATATAGATTAAAGGTGAGTTTGAGTTAAGCAATATGTCCTTGGATTATTTCAGCAACACTTTAAGACAAAAGTATAAAGTGATTGTTTATTTTTATTAAAATAAAAGAAATAGGAATTGAATAAACTCCAAAACTGACTTGGACAAGACAATTTCTCTTGTCTTTATATACATTTCTACTCTTTGATCTAAGGCCATCATTTGAGGTCTACTGATAATCAGACCTCACTTGCTGCTGGACCTCATCTGAGGGCTCTTTAACTAAGGACCTCACTTGAGGTCTTCAAGGTCCTTTGATAGTCAACTAACCTTTTCTATTTTAATTCTACTTTAGTTAATATGAATTTCTAAAGGTGTTAGTTAATTAACTGACTATACAAAAATAGAAATAACTAAACATATATAGGTCAATTCTAAAATAGATGCAATAACTACTAAGTAATAATAAATAAAGCTAGAAATAAATAATAATAAATAGTAAATAAGACATAACAAGAATAATTATAACAATAAATAATAAAATAATAAGAGAAATAAAACAATTAAAAAAAAACTTCTAACAACGTAGATTAATGATTCTCCTAATTGAAATATTATTACACCAGGAAGAGGTGATTCAAATTTATCATCATTATTTTCCTAAAGGTATATATGCATGAAAATTTTCTTTATCTTCTTTGGTGGTAGATTCATGAAATGTAATTCAACCGAGAGGATCACATCTTGGACGTGACATTCGAATGAGTATTATTAAAAGGGCAATGCATATATTCCTATCTAAAATTATCAAATCAACATTATTAAATAAATTTTTTTTTAAAAAAAAGAATTTGAGAATGAATTTAATACTTACAAAAAAAAATAGAAATTATTCACCACTAACCAAATAAAAAAAATTCGGACCTGAACAAAAATAGAATTTATGAGAATTTTCAAATAAATTATTGAATAAATTTTAAATAAATTATTTAATTAAATAATAATTACGTTGTGTTCGCAACAACTTTTTTAAATATGAAAGTGGTGAAACTAAACCAAGGACGGCATGAATAATAACGGCTCTGTGATAAATGTTAAAATTAAAATATTTAAAATATTTTATTATTAATAAAAAATTTATAAATTATTCAAAAGATTAAAGACTTACGCAAGAGTAGCATCAGGTATATAATAAGAGCGGATATTACTACGATTCCTGAAAATATTCCAGCAAGTGGTGTACGAACTCCAGATTTTGCTTTAATTGCTGTTCGAACAAAAGATAGTAAGCTCCTAGAGCGTTTGTGGCACTAATTCTTGACTTGGATTAACTAAAGTAAATAAATAAATGCATTAATTAAATTTTTATTAAAAAATACCTGTGTAACTATTAATTCTTCCAAAACTCTTTGTAATCGCAATATGTTCCAAAATCAAAATTATCAATATTCCTGGAACATTAACCTTAAAATTTCAGTATCAAATTTTGCAGGTCTAATTTGTCTAAGTCCTGATGGTATATGTTTTAAAATTTTAATGGGGCTTTCTTTTTTTCCAATATTTATCAAGTAAGCAATTAAAGTACATATTATAACAAGAGAAATTGTTCTAAAGATAGAAATGTAAAATAATAATCTCTTTCTTTTGGGATAGCGTTTTTCCAGATACGAAGATCCAAACTTTATTGTATATAAATATATAAGGCCTAATATACCGAGAACCACATCGATTTCTGTGTGAAGTAACCAGCAAAATACGTAATAAGTAGGCTTTTTTGTATCTACGCCACTGATGCCAAATAATTTTGAAACTTTCGGAAAAATAAAATAAAAATAAAAATTTATTTTTATTTTGAGAAGGATGATGAAAACATTAATTTATTTATTTTATATACCTGAGCCATTGAAATTGTAATATCCTTCAACTACGGGAGCGGGAATTGCATTTTCAATTAAAAAACCAAGCCAAGAAATAACCTGAAAATAAATCAAAAGATGCCGCAATTTGAGGACCGGTATAATCTAATTCCGGCAATCGCTTGACCAATTAGTAAAGATAATACGACAGTTGGGCCAATAGTGACATCTTTTGCGGTAGAAAAGAAGCAATAAATAGAAACTCCAACAAATGAAGAATAAAGTCCATATTCAGGAAGTAATTTTGCAAGTTTAGCATAGGCTAGACCTAGATATATACAATAATTCAAAAGGGGAATCAGAAAATCTTTAAATCGAATAAAATTCTGTAAATTCCCTAAATTCAGGATATAAATTATTCAGACCTTGTGGAATTACAACAGCTCCCGGCAATAACATCTCCAGAGAGCCACGTGAGATTATAAATTTGGCGATTTTACAATTTACAAAATGGCGTAGATCACTAATAAATTGTTTAATCGTTTTTAAGTCCATAACAATAATAATATACGAATAGTGGTAAGAGATTCTTTTAAAAAATAATTATGCATTATTTATACAATAGATAAATGATAATGATTTATCAGAAAAAAATTTTTTTTTATTCTTCTTTGTGCATCAAGATAAATCCATGTATTTTAATTGGTAATTTAAAAGAAAACATTCATTACGAAAGCAATGTTATCTTTACAAAAATATCAATCTTATCTGACCAGTGAGAAAAGAACTAAGTACGATAAGTTATTAGATAATCTATAATTTATACGAATCAATAATATACATTACCTTAACTGTAGAATGAGTTAAAACCAAAGAACTAGAAAAAAATATTATTTATTTATTTATATTATGAGGCTCAAATGTTCAATTAATGTTTAATGTTTAAATGTATGTGTGAAAAAAAAGGTAGAAGTTAAATTACATAAATCGATTTCAAAAACTAAAAACAGAATTAGAAAAAAAAAACATTTAATTTTATTTTATAATTATTCATTTTATCTAATATACTTTAATATATTTTAATTATACTTTAATATTATGTAGATATAAATATTTTTATAAACATACACTTTATATTTATTACCTATTTTATAAAATTGATATATGCACTATGCAACAATAATTCCCGATGCATATGGAAATCTAAGTTTGAATATTAGATGAAGTTCCTTTAAGCTTAACCAAGGGCAAAAAGATTTTTGGAGTCACACGACCCCAAAACTAATAAATAAATAAATAATCTAAAATAATTAAATAATCAAAATAAGTAAAATATTAAATATTAAAAATAGGTTTAAAATAATTTTCATCATAAGTGTGCAGGATGATAATTACGAAAATAGGAAAATGCAAAAATGCACCACGTTACATAGTTACATACTTTAAAAATTTTCTAATGTATNAAAACCAAAGAACTAGAAAAAAATATTATTTATTTATTTATATTATGAGGCTCAAATGTTCAATTAATGTTTAATGTTTAAATGTATGTGTGAAAAAAAAGGTAGAAGTTAAATTACATAAATCGATTTCAAAAACTAAAAACAGAATTAGAAAAAAAAAACATTTAATTTTATTTTATAATTATTCATTTTATCTAATATACTTTAATATATTTTAATTATACTTTAATATTATGTAGATATAAATATTTTTATAAACATACACTTTATATTTATTACCTATTTTATAAAATTGATATATGCACTATGCAACAATAATTCCCGATGCATATGGAAATCTAAGTTTGAATATTAGATGAAGTTCCTTTAAGCTTAACCAAGGGCAAAAAGATTTTTGGAGTCACACGACCCCAAAACTAATAAATAAATAAATAATCTAAAATAATTAAATAATCAAAATAAGTAAAATATTAAATATTAAAAATAGGTTTAAAATAATTTTCATCATAAGTGTGCAGGATGATAATTACGAAAATAGGAAAATGCAAAAATGCACCACGTTACATAGTTACATACTTTAAAAATTTTCTAATGTATATTACAGCGGTAGTCCCTTCCAACCCTTAAATAACAACTATATGAATTTCGTTTATCGATCTTTTTTATCACTGAACTGATTCCTTATCTATTTTATCTATTTCTTTGCCAACTCGTTTTTTATCAACTCTTTTTATCAAAAATAATATTTTATTTTATGCTCCATATTATACTTATTCGTAAAGTTTAATATATATACATACATATTTATTTATACTGGGGTGAATTAATCCTTGCCAATATCGGATTAGATTTATTTATAAAAAAAGCCAGCTACAACAAAAAAAAATAAAGAAATAAAAGAAAAGTGAAATTTACAAGGAAACAACCGTAAAGCTTTGTTGCCATTAATAATAATAAATTAATAATATTAAATTAATTATAGTAATTAAAATAATAATTAAAATAAACCCTTGAATCAAATATAAATATCAATATATAAATTAAATAGATTCGGATAAAAAGGAGGATATATGAATAAAAAAAGTAAGAAAACACGTAAACAAGAAGATAACGTTTTTAGATGTTTTTTATTCAATATAATTATTTTTATGTGATTGAAAAAAAGTGAAAATTTATAATCGCAATTTCTTCGATATGCTATCTTATTTTCTAGCAAAAATAATAATTTTATATTAATTTCCTTTTCGGCTTTTTTTTTTCTAATTTTAGATTTTAATTAAAGCATGTGAAAAGTAAACATTGAATTGAATTGGAAACTCCAACAAATGTATTTATCTATGTATATATAATTAAAGTTTATATTCATTTGTAGAATATTTTCAAATACTAATAGTAGGAAAAAATTTTAATTTTCTTACAATAAAAATATACAGAAATATGCTTTGTGGTGTGTTCATTTTTATATTTATTACGACTGCTGTTAACTATTTTTTTTTTGTAATCGAAAAAATTTTTTTTTGGATTCAAAGTCATATCGTTTACTATAATAGAGTCAATGATAGTTAATATAAGAAACATATAAGTCAGGCATTCATCTTCTTCAATAATCTTTAAATAGATTAATAGTACTGTATATAATAATAAAATAAAAAGACAAAATAGGAAATAGTTGAATGACATACTCACAATGATTCAATTAACAATTGTTTGCGTAAATGAAAAATTAATAATTATACGAAAAATAAATTTTGAAAAAATAATATTCAGGAAATCATGTTAAGTAAATCAAGAAGAAACGAAACGAAACGAAACGAAGAAAGAACGACACCACCATTGGTTCTTTATTTAGTCTGAATGTTTACTTTTTTTTTGTTTTCTTGTACAGGCCAAAATAAGATTGAATTAATAAGAAAATTTTATACATGATAAATAAGATTAATTGATACTGCTGTATTTGCGAACACGACACGAAAGATAATGTTATTATTTGTAGTCGCGACAATTCATTATTTTGGATAGATCTCCCGGGTTACTAATTAAACATATAAAAGCGGTGGTGAGATGAAGAATTAAGATAGATAAGATAAAATTAAGATATATTAAATTATTACATTACATATAGATATATTTATATATATTTATATATGTTACATTCTATATTTATATAATAATATATTTCAACTTACATATTTATATTTATATTTAATAATTGATTTTTTATATTTATATTTAATAATTGATTTTTTATATATAACCAAAATTGAAATATTCAATAAAAATGCATTGACTCATTATAATTTAATTAATTAATTATAGTTTTCAAATAATCGAGAATTATAAAAAGTAATTTTTTAAAGATGTGAATTTTAAAAATGAGTAAATAAATAAATAAATAATTTTTAAATTTTTGATTTTTTAACCAAAAACGGAATATAAGTTTATTTTAAATATATAAATAATTCAATAAATAAATCAAATATGATCATTTGTCTTTCTAATTAATATGACCCATGAAATTCAGGATTCCATGAGTTTAAAATATAAAATGCCGTTAATATTTTGTTTCTCAAATTTCAATCCTTTTAAATTTTTCATCAATTATATATATATATAATCCAATCCAATCCAATCAAAATTATCCCCCTTGATCACTCCACCTACGCGTATCCAAATATATTCTATATTCTATAATTTAGCTGAAATTGTATATTTTTAATCAAAAATATTTTATAATTTTGAATGCTATGTTCTCATTTTTATGCATAAATGAAATTGAAAACCTACTATGAATGTTTTCTTTATACACATTTATTATTGGAAAAGATGATAGCGATAAATAATGAAAATTTCAATTTTTATATTTTTACCAAAAGTTGTTTTAATACATATTTTCTTCAATCTAATGTATGGTATGCTTTCACTGTTAATAATAGTTTTAAATAACGGGTTTAAGGCTCATTACTACCTTATTTTAAAATATAAACTTTAATTAAATTAAACGTTCATCATTTTTAAATACTATATATGGGTTGGTAAATAAAATTTCATTTGTTATTTTTTTCTCTCTGCATGCAAAATTAAAATGACAATTGGGGGTTAGATCAGATCTTACGTGAGAGTGTTCAACTATTCATAATTCGTATTGAAATTCGAATGAAATTGGGGCTGTTAATTAACATATGGTAAGTTAAATTAATAAATATGCAAAAAAAATGGTTATATTTATCCAACAGACCTTCATCCGGTAGAAATCTATAATTTAAATTAAAAGAAAATGTTTCCTTAACGGATGGAGATTCGACTCTCTTTGGTTTTGGACCCCGTTTTTTCTGAGGTTTGAAAGTGCAAATTTCTTTATGATTTTGGCATCGAACGCACTTTGTTTCAGAAGGCATTAAAATACACCTTCTTTTGGCCATAGCACAACCGGTGCAAGCATGAGTAGAATGATTTCTGGGCATATTTAAAAAAATATTTTTTTTTTGAAATTTTTGAAAATTTTTTTGTAATTACTATTTTAAAATTTAAAAAGAGGTCCCTATGCTCTCTTTTTATAGTACTTCAATGAAATGGCAAAATTACTAAAAAATTCTGATATACATTTATTTATTTATATGTATTATATATATTCTATCATTAAATATAATAAATACAATAAATATAATAAATTAAGATATTAAAGATAATGAATATAAAAAAGAGATGAAAAAAAGAATTTGTCGTACTTAACTGTTAAAGCATAATAATTAAATTAATATTGAGGGAATGAAAATAACCACAATTAAAAGCTTAATTATATAAAAGAACGCGTTTCATATGAATAGTTTATGAGTTAAATTAGTCTAACAAAATAATAATGTAAAATAATAAAAAGAAAGATAGATAGATAAGATATAAAAGAATGATTTCATTAATGAAATTAAAACTTTTGGCGTTTTATTTAAATAAAACGCGTTTGTATTTTTTTTTTATATTGAAACAAGAAACAGGTGTGATTCAAAGATCATGAGAATTCTATCAAATAATCAAAAAATATCGGATACATAAACAAAACATACACAAGAGAATGAATTGATAAATTTGTATTTATTAAAGATCGATAAATAGAATATTAATAATCATTACCTTTTACAAAAGTGNCAATGAAATGGCAAAATTACTAAAAAATTCTGATATACATTTATTTATTTATATGTATTATATATATTCTATCATTAAATATAATAAATACAATAAATATAATAAATTAAGATATTAAAGATAATGAATATAAAAAAGAGATGAAAAAAAGAATTTGTCGTACTTAACTGTTAAAGCATAATAATTAAATTAATATTGAGGGAATGAAAATAACCACAATTAAAAGCTTAATTATATAAAAGAACGCGTTTCATATGAATAGTTTATGAGTTAAATTAGTCTAACAAAATAATAATGTAAAATAATAAAAAGAAAGATAGATAGATAAGATATAAAAGAATGATTTCATTAATGAAATTAAAACTTTTGGCGTTTTATTTAAATAAAACGCGTTTGTATTTTTTTTTTATATTGAAACAAGAAACAGGTGTGATTCAAAGATCATGAGAATTCTATCAAATAATCAAAAAATATCGGATACATAAACAAAACATACACAAGAGAATGAATTGATAAATTTGTATTTATTAAAGATCGATAAATAGAATATTAATAATCATTACCTTTTACAAAAGTGAATTCTTGAATGAATAAAGTTTCACGGTTATTCAGGGAAGCGTGGTGGAGTTAACAATAATAATAATAACATAGTATTGTTGTTTGTACTGTTTTTCTCAAACAATATATTTATATTTCTAGAAAGAGAAAATTTAATTTCAAAAATATTTATATCATGCATCTTTTTTGTGGTAATGGTTATGATATTAAAGTTTGCTGAATGAAATTCTGCTTAACTATAAATCACTTAATGATTAATTTAGTGTTCCGCTTAGGTATTGTGTATTACATATAAATGTTGTAATTTAGTTTTAAAACGGACTTTTTTTTTAGTCAAGCAATTAACGTAAGCGCAAATAAGTAGTAATACATATAAATAAATAAATATATAGAGAGAGAATATAGTGATATGGTAAATTATACGTTATAAGAACATTAAATTTAAACATTAATTTTATTTTATAATTATTCATTTATCTTATCATTTTAATATACTTTAATATATTTTAATTATACTTTAATAGTATGTAGATATAAATATTTTTATAAACATACACTTTATATTTATTACCTATTTTTATAAACATACACTTTATATTTATTACCTATTTTTATAAAATTGATATATGCACTATACAACAATAATTCCCGATGCATAAGTTTGAATGTTAGATAAAGTTCATTTAAGCTTAACCAAGGGCAAAAAGATTTTTGGAGTCACACGACCCCAAAACAAATAAATAATCTAAAATAATTAAGTAATCAAAATAAGTAAAATAATTTTCATCGTAAGTTATGCAGGATGATATTGATGCATGCTGATACAAGTAGAGGTAGAAGCAAATTAAAATTAGTGAATGAATACTGTACATACGGTATATAAAAGATAAATCATATAATAAAGAATAATAAAGCATGACCGGGCAAAATCATTTATTAGATATATGCTATAATGATATTTTTTTTTTGTTTTCAGAAAATAAGTTCAAAATCACATGATAAAGATTTAAAATTTTTTTTTTTTAAAAAGGAATTATAGAAAAAAAGAATAATGGAATTGTGGTACAAGAGTAAAAATACTTTACAATTATAGTTTGAATGGATCACAAGTTTTACAAGTTTTTGGCATGTTTTTTTTTCATAAAATAGAAGAGGCTTTGATTATGAATTTAACTTATTATTTTTAATTTTGGAAAAAAAAAATACAATAATAAAATAATAATAAAACTGTTCAGTTAAACCAATTGAACAATGACAAATAAATTCAGTTGCAATGCCTTCACCATTTATCACGTGCGCTACAGAGCACACAATCATTGTTATAGCGAACAATATTTCAAATAATAGGAACCTAGTTAAATGTTCGTCATTTTCAGGTAATACAACTCATAATGCATTAATTGATCGAAAAATATGTCAATAGTCATACACAAAAATTGGGCGTGCATGGTTTTATTATAATTCATCTTCCATTCCTCATGGGTTATTAAAAAATTTATTATAATTTAATTGGTATGATGTGACCGGGGAGAGGCTTGTTCATAAAAACTATCCATTTTAGTTTTTTTTTTTTTTAAAAAAAAACTTTTTCTACGCATAGCCGAATATATAAACATTACATTATTAAATAAATAAATAATTGATAATTATAATTATAAATTATGACGATAATGACGATATAAAGATAATGATTATAATAAATAATTTTTAATAAATTATAAATATAAATTAAATTATAAATAATAATAATAATAAATTATAGTTATAATAATGATTATGAAAATAGGAAAATGCAAAAATGCACCATGTTACATAGTTACATACTTTAAAAATTTTCTAATGTATGTATATTACAGCGGTAGTCTCTTCCAACCCTTAAATAACAATTATATGAATTGCTTTACCAAATTCGTTTATCAATCTTTTTTATCACTGGTTCCTTATCTATTTCTTTGTCAACTCGTTTTTATCAATTCTTTTATCAACTCTTTTTATCAAAGATAATATTTTATGCTCCATATTATACTTATCCGTAAAATTTAATATATATTCATATATATATTTATTTATTTTATACTGGGGTAAATCAATATCCTTGTCAATATCGGATTAGATTTATTTATAAAAAAGCCACAACAAAAAAAATAAATAAATAAAAGAAGTGAAATTTACAAGGAAACAACCGTAAAGCTTTGTTGCCATTAATAATATTAAATTAATAATACTAAATTGATCATCTATCTTTTAACGTATTTTGTCTAGGGCCGGCTTGCTAATGCCGAAAATTATTTAAATCTGATGATTGATCGGCATGATCGATCATATTTCTCACACAGAAATTAATGAAACACACATCTTGATGAATCTTTTGCACTGACTTCTTGACAAAGCAACCTGAAATAACTTTGGCAAGTGGAAAGTGGTCCTTGGCATAATAAAATTTTCCTACATCAAAGGATTTACAAAAGATAGAAATTGGCGTAACAAAACGAAATGTGCAGATCGTTCATGATAATATTTAACTTTTTAATTGGCGTAACGAAACAAAATGTGCAGATCGTTTATGATAATATTTAACTTTTTAATTTTTTTTTGGAGCGAAAAAAATTCCCACTGACAGATCGCAATTACAAATTAGTGAAAATTTTTTTGAAGTTAATAAAAATTAAAAGGTAATTATTATTATTATTATTATTATTACAATATACTATAAAGAAAAAGGATTTTCTTTATTCGTGATTTGATTGGACCGTGTAACTGCACATATGGTGAATGACTGTGCACGTGATGGTACCACTGGAAACAAAATTTCTAAGGATCGGACGTTCTGATACAAGGCGAGGCAAACGTTTGAACCTCTTTTTTTTTGCAATCCAAGTGAAACCTTCGATTGGGAGAGAAGAAACTAACAACTGGAAAAGTAAATCACTGAAAGCAAGCTTTGGCATAAGAAAATTTATGCCAATCAAAGGATTTACAAAGAACAGAAATTCGTGTAATATAATAATAATGAATTTATTTCCTCTTTTAACATAGCGAACATGTAAAAGGGTAGTTTCCAAATTCGAATTACAGGAAATACATACCTTAAATATTATAGTTCTTTTTTTATCAAAAAGAGTTTACTCTTGATTTTTTTTTTTTGTAATGACAAAAAAAAATGAAGATAAAGATGAAAATAAAGATACTAAATAAACAAATACAGGCAATACGGAATTTAGTAATTGAAACTATAATTTTTTCTCATGTAAAAATAAAAACTATGGGTAGATGTTCGCGCTGCCAAAGACCTAATCGTGCATGCCAAAATCAAAGTAAATGTGATATAACCGTTAACGAAATAACTGAAAATAACATCCACAATTGCGTAACACGAAATTATAATGCGGATCAGCGTGGCCTGGATCAGAATATTAATATCAATTTCGTTTCGTTACACGAATTTCTGTTCTTTGTAAATCCGTTGATCAACATAAATTTTCTTATACCAAGGCTTGCTTTTAATTGCTTTTAACAATCCGCTTAAACCGTTCGTCGTCCTGATGAAAAAAAATATACGTCTGTTAAAACTTGATTCGCATAACCATCATCTTTTGTAAATCTTACACAACACGTTACACAGATCAACCAGAAATTTTACCTATAATATTAAGTCATACACTGATATACAAACACACCCAAATGTAAAATAGTTAGTGAAAGCTTAATTGTTTTTAGTCTTTTTTTATTTGTAAATTTATAAATTTGGAATCAGCTAATGAGAACAGATTGTATTTAAATAAATAAAAGACCTAACTAGTCTACAAAAAAAAAAAAAAAAAACACACCCAAATAAGATAGGGTGGCACGAAGTGCCACCCATCGCACTAGTAGAAATTAAAATAATAATTAAATAAACCCTTGAATCAAATATAGATAGATAAAATATATATTTGGCTAGTCTAGATTAGCATAAATGTAGACATCGCCTGCTTATACATTTATAATTCTTATATTACGTATATTACTTAGGTTTTCTTTTACGTGTCATAATTATTCTTCAATTTAATTTAATTCCAATTCCAATTATTTTAAAATCCATTCATCATACAATATACAATATGAATTTTCCATATTTGCTTCGTACATATATAAATAAATATTTCGATATCGTCACGTCATTACTTTGTATGATTACCATTTGTTTTTTTATTAATATTATTAAAAAGGGAAGGAAAAGGGGGCTGGTTAGTTGAAAAAAAAAAGAATCAACGTACACGCGAAATTATGATGCCATTACGTTGGTGATGGTGTGCAATAGGTTGAGACAATAATCCAATTTAAATATTGTCTTGTGTGAAAATTTAAAGAAATGTCAATTAAAAATGTTGCGTATTTTCTATTATTTTATATTATTTATACACTCTATTTATATATATTGATTTATTTACTTTTAATATGTTAATGTGTTAATATATTTAATGTGTGAAGAATATATGCACGCGAATGCTATACTTTAGATATCAAAACTATACTTTATCAACTTTATCGAAAATTTTTTTTTTCATCTCAACATCATTATCATTAACCTAATCAAAAGCTTTTGAGATCTTATGATCAATCGACTTTTTTATATTATTATGATCGTATTATGATCACATTTCTTATTTATTCTTCCCATTATTATTCTTATGATCGTATTCTTCTCATTATGATAATTATCTTATTATTGTTCTTTCAAAATAAACAAAAAAAACAAATCCTGAAATTATAATAATCAAAATTACATAAAAAACATTTTCCTTTTATGAATAAAAAAAATAATCAATACATAAATTTTTAACGTGTATAACATAATATTTATATTAAATGTAATCATATGTATGTATATTATAATTATATTTAATAACCAAGGCTTTCACATAGTCGTAAAAGTAAGTCTATCTCTCCTTGTTATCCGAATAAAGTTCACAATAGTTAGAATATAAATAAAAAAGTAAGAAAACACTTAAACAAGAAGTAACGTTTATAGATGTTTTTTTATTCAATTAATTATATAATTATTTTCATGTGATTGAAAAAGATGAAAATTTATAATCGCAATTTCTTCGATATGCTATTATTTTCTAGCAAAAATAATATGTGAATGTCGTAGTATAGTAATAAATAAATTTAATTGACTGAATGAATTTCATTTAAACATTGAATTTAATTGGAAACTCCAACAAATATATTTATCTATATATATATAATTAAAGTTTATATTCATTTGTAGAATATTTTCAAATACTAATAGTAGGAAAAATTTTAATTTGCTTACAATAAAAATATACAGAAATATGTTTTGTGGTGGTTCATTTTTATGTTTATTACGACTGTTAACTAATCGGAAATTTTTTTTATAATTCAAAGTCATATCGTCTACTATAATAGAGTCAATGATAGTTACTTCAATAATCTTTAAATAGATTAATAGTACTGTATATATTAATAAAATAGGAAATAGTTGAATGACATACTCGCAATGATTCAATTAACAATTGTTTGCGTAAAATGAAAAATTAATAATTTTACGAAAAATAAATTTTGAAAAAATAATATTCGGGAAATCATGTTAAGTAAATCAAGAAGAAACGAAACGAAACGAAGAAAGAACGACACCACCATTGGTTCTTTATTTGGTCTTTTTTTGTACAGGCCAAAATATGATTGAATTAGCAAGGTTTTATACATGATAAATAAGATTAATTGATACTGCTGTAATTTCGAACACGATGAAAAATAATGTTATTATTTGTAGTCGCGACAATTCATTATTTTGGATAGATCTCCCGGTTTACTAATTAAACATATAAAAGCGGTGGTGAAGAATTAAGATAGATAAGATAAAATTAAGATATATTAAATTATTACATTACATATAGATATATTTATATATATTTATATATATTACATTCTATATTTATATAATAATATATTTCAACTTACATATTTATATTTATATTTAATAATTGATTTTTTGTATTTATATTTAATAATTGATTTTTTATATATAACCAAAATTGAAATATTCAATAAAAATGCATTGACTCATTATAATTTAATTAATTAATTATAGTTTTCAAATAATCGAGAATTATAAAAAGTAATTTTTTAAAGATATGAATTTTAAAAATGAGTAAATAAATAAATAAATAAATTTTAAATTTTTGATTTTTAACCAAAAACGGAATATAAGTTTATTTTAAATATATAAATAATTCAATAAATAAATCAAATATGATCATTTGTCTTTCTAATTAATATGACCCATGAAATTCAGGATTCCATGAGTTTAAAATATAAAATGCCGTTAATATTTGTTTCTCAAATTTCAATCCTTTTAAATTTTTCATCAATTATATATATATATATATATATATATATATATT
>PQFF01000051.1:558765-600157 GCA_003547095.1 Diversispora epigaea | reverse complement strand
GATAACAAATATAATACCTGGTCCGGATTTCTTGAATTTTATGTATAAATTGGAATCACTGGTATTATTATTATTTGAAAAACATGAGGAACTTGGTCCCAATATTCTTACATATATATATGATAGTTTATTATGTAATTTATTATTATTAGAATCTTTTATTACAATTTTTAACATTTCCAGTCAAAAACTTTATACAAATGATCCTATGAATACTGAAAAATATGAACTAAAAGAAGAAACCAAGAAATTTCTCTATGAGCGAATTATTTCTATATATATGAGGAGTAGGCAAAAATCCTGGAGAAGATTTAATGAGCTCATTCCTGAAAAAGGAACTGCAAGTCTTCGGGAGAATCTTAAAACCATGAATAATGATATCGAAAAAATTGAAAGCAAACCAGCATCAATAAAAAAATTCAATATTCCAAAGGATCCTATGCTTGGATTGGAGAAACTTCGGACCTGGGCACATTTGGAGAATATTGAAGAAGAATTTTTTAAAATATTTTTAGTGAGCGAGTTACAATGGTTATTTTGGGCTTTTGGAGATAATTCAAAAAACAAAAGAAAGAAAAATTTAATACCTTTAATTTTAGATCATTTAAAAAAAGGCACACCTTTTTCCAAAGAAGCTTTAACTAAAGACCAAATTTTTGTATATTAAAATAATCATTTAAAAGAAAAAATAAAGTCTTTTGTATAAAATTTAATAAATTTTCACAATGACGATTTCAATTAGTGAATTTTATAATTAAAAATAAAATAACGAAGCAAATAGTTTCCCAATTCAAATAAAAACACTTTGTCCATATTTAATTAGTGTGAAGGTCCTTAACTTTTGAGATCGGCTGTTTGAAAATAAGTGTTCGGGTTTCCTTCACGAAAAGAATTATTTTTATATAATATTGGTTGCTTGTGTAACGGATATGTTTAATTTCAAATCTGATACAAATGTGTAACCATAAGTAGTTCCCCCCATTAATTTATCTATCCCCTAGATAATACATTGAATTATTGTGTGATCGTCCTAAATTTATTGAGACTGATTGGCTTGGCTTTCCACATCGTTCTGCGCAGACCGCGACATTAGTATTTTCTTGTATGACCTTATATTATAATAATAATGGGTGCAGATTTGAATTTTGGATAATTCGATAAAAAAAATAAAATAAATAATAATAAAAAAAAATAATAATGATAAAAATAATAATAATAAAAAACAATAATAATAAAAAATAATAATTATAAAAAAAAATAAACAGAAATATTTTGGTTCGTGAATAAAAATCTTTAACTGTTAATTAAAAATAAATTTAATTTTGTACAAACGATTCTTGCAATGTAATTCATCTTCGTCCATTGTTAAAATTTTTTGAAGAAAAAATTTATTTTTTCTGAAATTTGATCTCTCGTTATTATTATTGTTGTTTAAAATAAAAATAAAATTAGAATTTTTGTCATAATAAAATAATATAAAACTTCTTTTTGATTTCAATATTATTTTTTCGTTGATTATTAATTATCATCTTTATAATGGATTATTATTTTAATTAAAATTTCATTATAAAATCTTATAAATAAAGTATTTAGATACCAAAAAAATTTGAAATCAATCTTTCGACGCATATGATAATACAGGATCCAATCTCCAAAACATTTAAGGAAAAATGGATTTCTTTTTTTAAACTAAAACAAATAAAATAACATTTATAATCTAAGATCAAAATTAGAAAAAGCAACTAAGTATTTGCCTTTCAAAAAATTCCTGATTTTATATTGATATTTAAAACGCTTTACAATAATCGTTGTTTTTGTAAAATTAACTCTAAATACAAATTTGCATATTGACTTTTTCCAGGTAGAAGTTTTTGAATTGGCATTTTTATGTTTGTATTATTATTATTATTATTATAGTCCTTTAAAATATATATAATTAGTAACATTCTAATATATTTATTTATTTATATTATGCATAATATTTTCACTTCGTTATCAAATTCATCTTCGGTGGAATTGTTCCAAGCTTGAATCACAAGGTATTAAAATTTATAATAAAATATAAATATATAGAGCCAACCTACGACAAAGGGAATGAGAAAAGGATTAAGTCATTTGACTAAAAAAAGAAAAGAAAAGAATGAATCAAAAAATTCAACAACACAGTTATATTTACTTTTTTATTATTATTGTTGTTGTTTCGAGTTTTTTTTTTTTGTAAGTTTTTCATTCTTTTACTCTAAATCTTTAATATGGAAGAAATAGCTTGTCTAATATAACAAGATTATGAATGAGATATACTTGAAGATAGAGATGATTTATATTTTTGAGATTTAATTGCTTTTTTTTTTGATTTTCATCAGTAATTTGAAAAAAAAATATTGTCTTAAACTTTATTAAGATTCCATAATGCATACGTAATTCATCGGCAGTTGATCGTTCAGAAGGATCATTACATATATCAGTATCATGTGCTCCAATAAAAATAGTTCCGTGAATATATTACCTTATTATTAAATTCTAAGTCTGTAATTGATAGTATTCTATCACACTTTAGGTTGTAAATGTAAATATATTTTTTTTCCACCTTTTTATTAATGAGCGACACGACAATTTGTATATTCTGAAATAAAAAATAAAAATAAATTAATTTCATTGCATGCATAACTAGAATCGTTAGACTACAGTAATAATGAGATCAATAATGATATGATACTCATAAAATTTTTTTTATTTTTTTTATTAAATATACTAGAAAGATTATTTTAAAGATGGGAAAAATATGCACTTACTATCAAGAAATTTTAATAGATTCATTTTTACTTATTACATTTTAATGAATTATTTATAATAAATGACAATTCTGTTTATAAAAAAATTTGTAATCCAAATTTAATTACTAATTTAGTTAAATCGTATAAATAAAAACAATAATATCGATTTATTTTAATTGATTACATACTGGTCAGCTTTTTTAATTTAAATAAAAAGTCATACTCTATAATTCCGGTAATCAAATAAATAAATAAAATGAGAAATATAAATGATGAAAATAATTATCGTTAATATTAAAATATTAAAGTTGACTCAAGGCTAAACAAAACACAAAATAAATTAAAGATTAATTTCATTTTCTTCAACTATGCAAATTTAAATATTGTTAATTACGTTTTTAAATTAAAAATACTAAACAAATAATTCAAGAAATATAATGCTTACTTATATCGTCAGGAATTTCAAGATCCCATTGTTTTGTATCTAGAATAATAATTTATGTAAATATTTTATAAAAAAAATTATTTGTTACTTTAAAAAATATACTTACAATGTTCAATTTCCTTTGATTTCATAAAAGGCAAATGTCTAGTTGTGTATATTGCTTGAATATGTGGTATTCTTGGATCATATTGAATGAAATTCTTATTTAACTTATTAGCCTCATTAGCTTTCTCAATCTGTTCATTTATCTCACTATTATTAAGATATTTCCTAAAATGAGATTTCAATTCTATAGCTTTTGGACGAATGGAAGGATCATTATCCCAACATTTTTCCATTAAATCTTTAAGCAATTGTGGAATCTCACACATAATTTCAGGTTTATGACCATCACAAATTAAAGCTACAAGTTTTTTATCATGTGGTATATTATAATAAGGTGAATAACTTGTAAAAACTTCGTACATAATCATACCAAATGAGTAAATGTCAGATGCTTGAGTATATTCTCCTTCATATAATGTCTCAGGTGCCATATATGGAATTACTCCGTAAATTTTTTCTGGATCATTTTTTGTAACTGGCTTACACAACCCAAAATCAATGATATAAGAGCTGGTTTTAGTTTCATTAACTATATTGCCAGAGTGAAAATCTTTGTGCATTAATCCAGCCTCATGAATGTTAGACATTCCATTACTGATATAATATAAATTCTTAATTTTATCATTCCAAGTTAATTTTTCAAAGTTATTACTTAACATTTTTCGCAGACTACCATGTCTTGCATATTGCATAACCATCACATATTCATTATATGCTGGATTTTTGGTTATTCCATATATTTCAATTACATCTTTCCTCGAAATTTGAGTTGAGTTTTAATCTAAAATATTGATATAAATAAATATAATTATTATATATTTTAAAAATAACATAAATATTTACCTCTTGCAAAAAGCTATTTTCATATACGGAATTATTAAGACCTTTTAAGCAAACATATTTCCGTTGTGATTTTCTTTTCCAGTTTTTTTGTTTATTGTTCCAAGAATCAATATATCCATCAAGCCATAATGCCTTGAAAATTGTGCCGAAACCTCCCTCAGTAAGGTACACAATATTTTTAAATCTGTCAAATGGTATCCATTCAAAAACTTCTTTATGGTTAGTTGCGTTGCGTTGAGTTTGTTGAATAAACTCATCAATTTCAGCATCTTCACTTGTCCATTTATTAAATTCATTTTGAAATCTTATACTATTCCATATATTGCACCATTTCAATCCAGTCTTGGCTTGTTGACATTCCTTGCACATTCCATATTTTTCGAAATTGCTAAGAAAAATATTATTGATAATAAGTTATTATAAAAACTTTTATATCAAAAAATAATAATAATTCATATACTCACTGGCTAATTATTTAATTTACATTGATAATTGATCGGAAAAAAATTGTTATTTAATTTCAAATCAGCTTGAAAATCGATCTTATTAATTATAATACTTACCTCCTGTAATTCATAAATTGATTTGAAAATGGTATTATTAGTTATGAACTTTATCTTATTCCTAAACATAATAAACATGCANCTTTTAAGCAAACATATTTCCGTTGTGATTTTCTTTTCCAGTTTTTTTGTTTATTGTTCCAAGAATCAATATATCCATCAAGCCATAATGCCTTGAAAATTGTGCCGAAACCTCCCTCAGTAAGGTACACAATATTTTTAAATCTGTCAAATGGTATCCATTCAAAAACTTCTTTATGGTTAGTTGCGTTGCGTTGAGTTTGTTGAATAAACTCATCAATTTCAGCATCTTCACTTGTCCATTTATTAAATTCATTTTGAAATCTTATACTATTCCATATATTGCACCATTTCAATCCAGTCTTGGCTTGTTGACATTCCTTGCACATTCCATATTTTTCGAAATTGCTAAGAAAAATATTATTGATAATAAGTTATTATAAAAACTTTTATATCAAAAAATAATAATAATTCATATACTCACTGGCTAATTATTTAATTTACATTGATAATTGATCGGAAAAAAATTGTTATTTAATTTCAAATCAGCTTGAAAATCGATCTTA
Organism: Diversispora epigaea; assembly: GCA_003547095.1. NCBI lineage: Eukaryota > Fungi > Glomeromycota > Glomeromycetes > Diversisporales > Diversisporaceae > Diversispora > Diversispora epigaea. Next base: position 594,840 of record PQFF01000051.1, on the reverse strand, counting down.
TTAATTATAATACTTACCTCCTGTAATTCATAAATTGATTTGAAAATGGTATTATTAGTTATGAACTTTATCTTATTCCTAAACATAATAAACATGCAATTATTTGATAACAGTAAAAAAATGGGTTAACATGGTATTTAATTGCTCGAAACTTTAATCAACTAAGATACTCACATTCTATAATAAAATATAAATATATATTAAATTAAATAGAACCGTACAATTTGATATTAAATTAGACAATTAGATTAATTAGATTAATTAGATTAATTAGATTGGACACTAATTTTAATAACGATGAAACCAAATACTCACATTCTACAATACAATAAAAATTTGCATGATAGTCGATTGATAATTGATTAAAGAATTATTATTTGATTTTGAATTAATAAAAAGCTTCGATCTGATCTTGATGATTCTAAATTTAGATACTCACTCTCTGTAATGTAATATAATATGTATGCAAATTATTGAAAATAAATAGATAACAGATTAGAGAAATTTTATTATCTCAAAGCTTTGATCTTAATAATATGAATTTAAAATGCTTACTCTCTATAATATGATAAATATAATTAATTAATAATTGATTAGTGAAATATTAAAATAATTCAAAGCTTTGATCTTAATTAATCTGAATTTAAATACTTACTTCCTATAATTGGATATGCATGTAATTGATTGATAATTAATTTATTAAATAAATATTATTTTAAATCATTTAATTAGCTTAAAATTCTGATTTCAATGATTATAGATCAAAAATACTTACTCCCTGAACATAGTATGAATGTGCGATTGATCAAAAATTTATTAGGGAAATATCTGATATTAAATTAGCACGAAACCTTAGTTTCAATATAAATTCTAATACTCACTCACTGTAATATAATGTACATACACAATTGATTAATAATTGAATGAACAACGTTATTTAGTATTAAATATCTTGAAACATTATCATTAATATATTAATCAAAATACTCACTTTCTATAAAATAAAGTGCGAATATTTAATGGTTGATAGTTAATTTTATTTGACATTTAATTAGTGGAACTTTGATTTTAATAATAATTATGAATCAAAATACTTACTCACTACCAATTAAATAAGCACGCAATTAGTTGACAATCGATTAGTCTATTTGACATGACATTTAATTAGCTTGAAATTTTGATTATAAATTTAAATACTCACTCTCTGTAATAATATAATGATGATTAATTAGAAATTTGAATTGTTCTTTAACGTTAAATTATCATGAAATCTTGTATTTAATATTTATAAACCTAAAAACTTACTCTGGAATAAAACGCATACGCAATTTATTGATTAATAAATATTATTTGAATTAAATGAGAAGTATCATTTGATTATTAATTAGATTTTAATAGCTAAAAATCTAAATACTTACTCACTCCAAGAATATATGAATAATGTGATTAATGTGAATTAGTAATAAATTAGAAAATATTTAATAAACTTAAAACTTTGATATCAATAATTACGGTCCAGATACTCACTCTCTAAATAATGTGCAAGAAATATTATTTGAATTAATTAACGAATTATTATTTGGCATTGAATCAACTTAAGAATTCACAATCATAAAATGATTACAAATCAAAATACTCATGATCTTAATAAATATGCATGTAATTGATTTAAAAATGATTAAGTGTTATTTAATATGGAACAAATATGAAATTTTGATTTCAATAATTAAATTACTCACTCTATTGATTCAGCAATTATTTCTGCGACATATTCAAGATCTTGTATAACTTTCCCAATATCTGGACGTTGATCTGGCTTTTGATCCCAACAATCTATTGAAATATGTAATTGAAGAAAAATAATTTATAATATATTAATTAAATTTACATTTTATATTAAAAACAAACCTTGATAAATCTTAACATAATTTTGCGGTGTTCCTTCAATTGGGAATTCTCTATTTCCCTTAATAATATAAGAAATTAAATCTAATTTTTCTAATTTATCTTGTAACCTAGATTCATATGAATAATATGGAATTTTTCCACTTGAGATTTCCCACAGTAAAATTCCAACACTATATATGTCAGATGCCTTAGTTCTGTTAAATTTTCCCTCTGCTTCAAGAAGAATTGGATCTGAATATTCGATTAATCCCAAAGAATTTAATAAATCAATCGGAGGCCCAATAACAAGTTTGGATATTCCAAAATTACTAATCTTAATAGCATCATTATGGATGAGAATATTCTCCGAATTCTATAAAATAGAATTATATTATAATTTAAAAACAGAATTATTCATAAAAAAAAATTCAAAAAATAAACAATAATTACCATATCTCCATGAATGATGTCAGATGAATGAAAATGTTCAATTACTTTAGCAATTTGTTGAGCAAGTTTTAACTTATCACTCCATTTAAGGTTTTTAAAATTGGATTTCAAATAATTACGTAATGTTTCACCATTTGAACATTCTAATACAAGTATATAATTTCTATTATTCAAATCTGTATCAAAATATATAAAATTTAATGTATTTTCGTTAAAAAAATTATTTATTAATTAAATTTAAATTTTTACCTTTTTGTGAAATTCCATAAAATTTCATGATATTTTCATGTGACTTGACATTTAAATGCTTTTTAAGCTGAGAATAATAAAAAGTAAAATATATTCAATTTATAATAAATTTAATAAATTTCGAGTTTTTTAGTATAATAATTTTACCTCATTAACAAATAATTCCATAGAATTAACAACGATAGATTTCAAAGTCATTTTTTTTTCACCATTCATTAGTGTAGCATTGTGAATGCTATCGCCAATTTCTTCGAGATTTTCAAAAATATTATATCCATATTTTTTAAGTTCATTATTAAGCCATTCTTGGTCGGAAGAATTAAGAGAAAGAGTTGATGATTCACCAGGATTTCCTAGAACTGAAAAGATTGGAATATAAAATCATATTTTTAAAGGGTCAATAAATAATTCTTACATATTAGACGGCAATAAATAATTTGAATGCCATTGTAAAGTGATTTTCATTTACCTGCAATTTCAAGATTTGCTAGGTTAATTAAAGTTCCGAAAGAAATTTGATTATTTGATCCAAATGACATGGAATCTCTACTGTAAGATTCCATAGGTTTAAATTTATTTAATTGATTATTAGCACAAACTTCAATTTGGATATATTGATTATTTTCGTTATTTTCGTTAGAATTATTGAATTTGTTTTTAAATTGAATATTTTCAAGAGAACCACGAATATCTTCTATATTTGGTCTTTGCTTTGGATTGTCCTTCCATGCATTTGAATAGATTTTGATATAATCCTCTGGTGTTCCATTAATGAGTGCTTCTCTTAAACCAGAAATAATCTTTTTACATTTTTCTAAATCTGGTAAGTTATTAAATGGAGGTATTCCGCTTGATAGCTCCCAAAAAAGAACCCCCAAACTGTAAATATCAGAAGCTTTACTTCTTTTATAATTTATCTGATTCCGTAAATATTCAGGATCCGAGTACGCATACCTCCTACAAAAGAAGTAGAATTGGTATCTAATGGTTGAGATAATCCTAAATCCGTAATTAATAATTTTCTTTTATGAACTAAAACATTCCTTGAATGCTATTAAAAAAATAAATTTAGAAACTATATAATTTATGTAATTCATAAATTTACAAAATCATCTAATATACACTTACTAAATCTTGATGAACAATATTTGCTTCATGCATATAACATAAACCATTTGTTATATCTTGAGCCATCTTAATTTTAGTTTCCCAATCAAGATTTTTGAAGTTATTTCGTAAGTAAGTTCTTAAATCATTATCTTTAGCATATTGTAACACTAGGTAGCATTTCTCTGTTGAATAATCTGAATTAAATAAGGATAAAATAATACTATTTAATTCTTTAATATTTTATTATTTAATCAATAAATAACATTTAAATAAATAAATAAATATTTTACCTATACTGACTCCATAAAATTTAATAATATTTTTGTGGTGATTTACTGCATTATAATTTTGTAACTAATAATTTAAAAAGAAATTGTATTTAATTTCGTATTAAAAATTTTCCTAATTATTGTAAACAAAATATTTATCTACCTCATTCATAAATATTTTATAAAAATTATTACTATTTGTATTGTGCAAACATTTTAATGCAACATGTTTTTTTTAAATCTTTTGAATAGGCCTGATTAACTGTTCCAAATGCCCCACTTGCAATTGGGGCGATATCTTCAAATTTATTATAAACATGTTTTTGAATATTTCGATTTTTTTTCAATTCGAGCCAAATCTTCGTTATTCGAGAAAGACATCTTTTTCGAATAAAGAGAGATTACTAAAGCTTATTATCTTTATCTAATATAGAAATTGAAACGTTACTTCAAATCCTAAAGAAGAAATTGCACAAAAAAAAAACTAAATAAAAACACATGTTAGTATTTCCTTGTATGACCTTATATTATAATAATAATGGGTGCAGATTTGAATTTTGGATAATTCGATAAAAAAATAATAATAAACAGAAATATTTTGGTTCGTTAATAAAAATCTTTAACTGTTAATTAAAAATAAATTTAATTTTGTACAAACGATTCTTGCAATGTAATTCATCTTCGTCCATTGTTAAAATTTTTTGAAGAAAAAATTTATTTTTTCTGAAATTTGATTTTTCGTTATTATTATTGTTGTTTAAAATAAAAATAAAATTAGAATTTTTGTCATAATAAAATAATATAAAACTTCTTTTTAATTTCAATATTATTTTTTCGTTGATTATTAATTATCATCTTTATAATGAATTATTATTTTAATTAAAATTTCATTATAAAATCTTATAAATAAAATATTTAGATACCAAAAAACATTTGAAATCAATCTTTCGACGCATATGATAGTACAGGATCCAATCTCCAAGACATTTAAGGAAAAATGGATTTCTTTTTCAAATAAAATAACATTTATAATCTAAGATCAAAATTAGAAAAAGCAACTAAGTATTTGCCTTTCAAAAAATTCCTGATTTTATATTGATATTTAAAACGCTTTACAATAATCGTTGTTTTTGTAAAATTAACTCTAAATACAAATTTGCATATTGACTTTTTCCAGGTAGAAGTTTTTGAATTGGCATTTTTATGTTTGTATTATTATTATTATTATTATTGTTGTTTAAAATAAAAATAAAATTAGAATTTTTGTCATAATAAAATAATATAAAACTTCTTTTTAATTTCAATATTATTTTTTCGTTGATTATTAATTATCATCTTTATAATGAATTATTATTTTAATTAAAATTTCATTATAAAATCTTATAAATAAAATATTTAGATACCAAAAAACATTTGAAATCAATCTTTCGACGCATATGATAGTACAGGATCCAATCTCCAAGACATTTAAGGAAAAATGGATTTCTTTTTCAAATAAAATAACATTTATAATCTAAGATCAAAATTAGAAAAAGCAACTAAGTATTTGCCTTTCAAAAAATTCCTGATTTTATATTGATATTTAAAACGCTTTACAATAATCGTTGTTTTTGTAAAATTAACTCTAAATACAAATTTGCATATTGACTTTTTCCAGGTAGAAGTTTTTGAATTGGCATTTTTATGTTTGTATTATTATTATTATTATTATTATAGTCCTTTAAAATATATATAATTAGTAACATTCTAATATATTTATTTATATTATGCATTATATTTTTACTTCGTTATCAAATTCATCTTCAGTGGAATTGTTCCAAGCTTGAATCACAAGGTATTAGCCATGATTTAAAAATTTATGATAAAATATAAATATGTAGAGCCAACCTACGACATAGGGAATGAGAAAAGGATTAAGTCATTTGACTAAAAAAAGAAAAGAAAAGAATGAATCAAAAAATTCAACAACACAGTTATATTTACTTTTTTATTATTATTATTGTTGTTTCGAGTTTTTTTTTTTTGTAAGTTTTACTCTAAATCTTCAATATGGAAGAAATAGCTTGTCTGATATAACAAGATTATGAATGAGATATACTTGAAGATAGAGATGATTTATATTTTTGAGATTTAATTGCTTTTTTTTCATCAGCAATCTTAAATTGTTGAAAAAAACAATATTGTCTTAAACTTATTAAGATTCTATAATGCATACGTAATTCATCGGCAGTTGATCGTTCAGAAGGATATCAAATAGTATTATGTGCTCCAATAAAAATAGTTCCGTGAATATATTGTGGTGACGACGGAGGGTTGGAAAGGTGGTACGAAGGTAGTAGTGCGGAAAACGTGGTGTGAGAATGATGATGGAAATGATGGAGTTGTATAATGATGGGAATGATGGGAGAAAGAAAATGATGAGGGAGGAATATAAAAGTAGCAATAAAAAAAATTTATCTTCCTATTTTTAATATTACTTCATTTTATTAAATAAATATAACATTTACAGATAGTGGAAGTAGTAACAGAATAGAAACACGCCGTTGTAATATTTTGTTGCCTAACTTCTAATAAATCTTCTTTTAACTATAAATAAATGTTCTATCTCTTCCTATAAAGTTATTTGAATCTGCTTTAGCTTTGCCAGCGTATATAATAAAAGGGAAAATACCTTTACTTCACTTGTTCACGTACCTTTCAGACTATACTCACGATTTTGTAAGCTATCGGTGTGACTAAAAATAGGAATTGTTGTGTAATTTTGCTTCTGTGCTGTCCAGACGTGACAATATTACCTTTATTATTCTAAGTCTGTAATTGATGCACCACATGAATCTATCACACTTTGTAGGTCATATGAACTATTTTTTATATGTAGGTTATATGTTCTATCATATTACTATATTGTAAATCTATTTTTTTTTTCACCTTTTTATTAACTAAAATAGTTGAGTATATTCTGAAATAAAAAATAAGTTTGATATCTTAAGAGTCGTTATAAGGTATCCATTGTAACTTGTATTTGGAATATTGATATTTTGTTTAAGATTCTTGGATAATAAAATTATGTTCCTCACGCAGCGTACAAAACCATTGGTTTCAAAACTATAAAGATTTAAATTTGGAAGTACAATACCTTATTTCATGAGACATGGAAAATTTGTTATTGAATATTTTTTTTATTTAAATTTCTAAATCGACAGAAATAATATTGCTTGATGTTTTCTAAATCATCAAAAGCATAACATCGTGAATTGCCCATCTCATCTTGCTGTAGAAATTAACTCATTATTCTATTATAATATTAATATTAACAATTTGTTTGAAAGGAGATCAATGCCATGAACCGGAAAACTTTAAAAATTTTACCACGTCATTCCAGAACAGCAGCATAATTATTTTGATGATGTAAATTATCTTATCTGAAATGTCAGGTCTGTAATATTGATATTTATTAGTTCTTCAAGGTATTTACGTTCATTAAATTCCGAACAAATTTCTTTGTTCGTGTTCCTGTTACAAAATTTTTAGAAGAAACTTCAGAAACAACCTTTGTTGGATCAGTAATTATTGTGACGCAAATAATATATTTATAGTAATTTTTTATAAACCGATAAAATAATCGACCTTTAGTTCTTGTATAAACTTTCTTTGCAAATTTGTTGCTGATAAACCTACATATTACTGCCTCTTGTTAAGCGATACAAGATAACTTGATGTCCTTCGTCTCACTTAAGTCTATTCCGTTGAGCTTAGTTTGAATTGATATTCACTTTTAGTGCACGACATTATCTTTATTTTCAATGACTATTGTTACAATAAATTCAGCAATATAAAAATTTCAGATAACTTTACTTCGTCTTCTAGTTATGACAATCATTTTGTACCATTAAGTGGAGTGGAATATATTTTTAATTTTACAATTTTTTTACATAATGTTTAATGATGAGTTCATAAATGTATAAATAAAAACAATAATAACGATTTATTTTAATTGATTGCATACTGGTCAGCTTTTAATTTAAATAAAAAGCCATACTCTATAATTTCAGTGATCAAATAAATAAATAAAATAAGAAATATAAATTATAAAAATAACTAAAATATTAAAGATGACTCAAGACTAAATAAAACACAAAGTAAATTAAAGATTAATTTTAACTATGCAAATTTAAATATTGTTAATTGCATTTTAAATTAAAAATACTAAACAAATAATTCAAGAAATATAATGCTTACATAATTTCAGGAATTTTAAGATCCCATTGTGTTGTATCTAGAATAATAATTTATGTAAATATTTTATAAAAACAATTATTTTTTACTTTAAAAAATATACTTACCATATATAACAGTTTCAGTTTTCTTTGGTTTCACAAAAGACAAATGTCTGCTTGTGTATATTGCTTGAGGATGTGTTATTTTTGGATTATATTGAATGAAATTCTTATTTAACTTATTAGCCTCGTTAGCTTTTTCAGTCTGCCTTTCTATCTCACTATTATTATTATACTTAGAATATTTCCTAAGTTGAGATTTCAATTCTATAGCTTTTGGACGATTGGAAGGATCAGTATCCCAACATTTTTCCATTAAATCTTTAAGCAATTGTGGAATCTCATACATAATTTCAGGTTTATGACCAGCACAATTTGAAATTACAAGTTTTTCATCGTGTGGTACATTATAATAAGGTGAATAACTAGTAAAAACTTCGTACATAATCATACGAAATGAGATTCTTGAGTATATTCTCCTCTACTTAGTGTCTCAGGAGCCATATACGGAATTACTCCGTAAATTTTTTCTGGATCATTTTCTGTAACTGGCTTACACAACCCGAAGTCAGTGATATAAGGGCTAGTTTTAGTTTCGTTAACTATTTTCCCAGAGTGAAAATCTTTGTGCATTAAGCCAGTTTCATGAATTCTAGCAAGCCCTAAAGCTAAATTCTTAATTTTATCATTCCAAGTTAAATTTTCAAAGCTATTATTCAACATTTTTCGTAAACTACCATATATTACATATTGCACAACCATTATATATTCATTTTCTGTTGGATTTTTGGTTATTCCATATAATGCAATTGCCCATATACCTCGAAATTTGAGTTGATGTTATATCTAAAATATTAATCAGTTCAGTATTAATAAAATGATTATTGTTTATACAATTAATGATAATATAAAGTATTTCATCTCTTGTAAAAATCCACCTTTATTTGTAGAAGTATTAAGACTTTTTAAGCAAACATTTTGTTGTGATCTTTTTCAAATTTTGCCTTGAGAATCCCAAGATATAATATATCCATCAGACCATGTTGCCTTGAAAACAGTGCCAAAACCACCTTTATCAAGATATGTAATATTATTAAATCTATCAAACAGAATCCATCTTGTTGACAGTCCGTACATTTTCCATATTCACTAAAATATATTATTTAAAATAAGAAGTTATGAAAACTCTATATTGAAATAGTTCTAAATACAAATATCTACCCCCTATATACGCAATGGATAATAAATTAATTTAAAACTTTGATTTCATTAATTATGAATACTCACCTTTAATATAATTGATTATTAATTAAAGAAATATTATTTAATGTTAGATTAGCTTGAAACTTTTCTCTAAATAATTATGAATTTAAATAATACTCACTCCCTGTAATAAGATATGTATTTGATTACATGATAATTAATTAAAGAGATGTTAGATTAGCTTGAAATTTTGATCTAAATAATTATGAATTTAAATAATACTCACCTCCTGTGATTCAATTGCATAATAATTAATTAAAGAAGTATTATTAGATGTTAGATTAGCTTGAAACTTTGATCTAAATAATTATGAATTTAAATAATACTCACACCCTGTAATAAGATATGTACTTGATTACATGATAATTAATTAAAGAAGTATTATTAGATGTAGATGTTAGATTAGCTTGAAACTTTGATCTAAATAATTATGAATTTAAATAATACTCACGTCCTGTAATAAGATAATTAATTAAGGAAGTATTATTGGACATTAGATTGGCTTGAAACCTTGATCTAAATAATTATGAATTTAAATAATACTCACACCCTGTAATATAATTGGCTTATATTTCCTTTTCTCTTTTCTGTGAAGCTGTTGTTATATTTTTATTTATTAAAAAATTTTAAAAAATAAATAAATATATATATGTAGATATATTTCGCACAATAGTAGGTAATAAATAAATAGTAATAAACAATAAATAATAAATATTTGAATAGTGGATTTTATTTAATTCATATAACTTTTTATCTAATAATTCAAAGAGGAATGAAAAAAAGAAGAAAATAATATTTATCAATGAATCAAAAAAAAGAATTTAAGTTTCATTTATATTTTATTTCTCTGGGATAACTGGTAAGAATTATTACAATTTAACATAAGCCCTTCAATTGTTCATTTAATTATATTATTTAGGGTGATGAAAAATTTTAGAGATTTTTTAGAAATCAATTTGAATAATAAAAAATAAAAAATAATTATTTTTTTGTTTTAATTTTGGCAAAAGGGTCCATATAACCTGAAAGTACTTTGCATTTTGTTCCTTTAACGATCACCATTTTGTCCTTTATAATAAAGGCTTATTGGTATAATAAATTTAATAAACGGATATAATAAGATTTTTATTTTGTGTGTGTCAATATAAAAAAAAATATTTTATTTTATTTGGCTGAAAGTATTTTGTGATATGCTTTTAGATTTTTAATAGTTTATCAGAATGACATAAATAAAAATGAATTTTTATTTCAACTTGAAGAAAAAATATTCAAAGTAAAATTTTTATTTTTGTATTGAAACTGCATTTGGTTTCACTCCACTACTATAAAAATAATACAAAGTTCCAAAATATTAATACTTATTAAAAGGCTTTATATTTGCTCTTTGAAATAAAAATAGATTAAACGTTAAACTTGTAAATTTGTATTTTAAATCAATATAACTCTATGAATTTTTTCCATTAAGAATTGAAATAAAATTTCTTGGTGACAAATCACTTTATTGTTACATAATGAAGAGCTCATAAAAATGTGAATTTTTAACAATTTTTGTTTATTTAAATAAATTTATCCAATAATCCTCCTTGCCTCTTATTTTAAGCTCAAGATTTAAATAGTGTGTTAAATGGTGTGATTTTATTTTGTTTAGAGATAATAAATAAAAAATTCTAGTTTTTTTATTTTTAGTAATAATTTTTTTTTTTTAATAATAACTAGGGTTCAGAGTAAGGGGAGTTTTGTTAGCTTGAATTTTTCAATTCAAAAGTACCAAATATATTGAAATTTTAATTGAAAATAGTACTTGAAGAAAAATGTTAGTGTATAAGATGTTTATATTGTTTTTGGAACAATCATTATTTTTTCATTCTTGTATGAGAATTCATATAATAAATTTGTAAACTTATTTTATTACAGGTATCCTTAAAAAATTAAAGAAGAATCTCATAAGTGATGGTACTTTTACTTTTGACGTATGATTGTTAAATTAATAATGCATTTTGTTTTGTACATTTATTCTCAAGATTTTTTTTTTTTTGAAATCTAAATCATTGTTATAATCCAAAAAAATAGGTTGATACATAAAATGTTAATACATTTTGAATTAAAGTAGTATAAGTTACATTGTTTGGAAACTAATTTTATATTCATTAAAATTTATTTATATTTTAATATATTCTCTATCCAATATTAACAAAAATAAAAATTTCAATAATAAATATAAATTAAATAATAGTAATCCCTTTCATGTTCTCATTTAATTTAAGAAAAGAAGCTAAATCAAGTAGAATTAAAGAAGCTATTTATTATTCCGCCACATTGAATGGAACATGTAACACATTTTTTTTTAAAAAAAAGAGCATTCATAACTTATCTCTGATTTATTTATTGAATAGATTTAATGCTGAGAAATCTTTAATTTACATCAATTGCCTTCGCTAACTTATAAAAATTTAAATTCTGAATTAATCTTTTAGATAAGTTGATGCATATTATATTACATTCCAATTAATCGAAAAGAGATTTATCACATGAGCTATTTATTAAAAAATTCATTTATCTCCTTTACCAATTTTCTTTTACCCCAAAAAAATTCGTCGACGCGATTATAATTGATCCAATTACAATTTTCGATTCAAATGAGACAATTGGAAAACCAATCAAAGTGCCCTTTAAATTACGAAAATAAAAACTTATTTATGCTATGCTGTTTATTGAAAATCCAATCATTTCCTTTACCAATTTATTTATAAAAAATTATGAAAAAAAAAATTCCCAACAAAAATAAAAAATAATCAATTATAAATTATATTAATTGATCCGACTATATAAAATGAGATGATTAAAAAAAATAAATCGAGGAAAGTGAGTTATTGTTTCGAAGCTTGTTTTTTAAAAAATGAAATGGTGATCATAACGCAAAGTGCTTTCAATCATGAAAAAAATAACGAAAATAAAAAAAAAATTTATTATCCAAATTGATTTAGAGCAAAACACTTTTTAATATTTATTTTTTTTTTGTATTTACTTTAAATATGTATTATTATTTTTTTTTAAGACATGCACGAAAATAAAATTTATTTTTATCTATTTTTTTTGTAATTCACTTCAATAATATTTTATTTTACTTTCATGCTTTCTTTTTGCATCAAGCAAAGGTTGAGAGACACTGAGACAGTCAAAATTGGCAAAAGATAAGCTTTTTTGCAAACTATATTTATTTCGTGGTTTATCGATAATAAAATAAATGGCCACGCAATTCCTGATTTAAATCTGGTAGAACATCTATAGGATGAAATAGAAGGCTTGAGAGGCTAGAAACCGAAATTGGAGATAGAGAAAATATGTTTAAAATTATTGTAATTATATAAATATGTAATTAACTGCTATTTATGATAATGATAATTGAATAAATAAAAAAAAATGCTTAGTATTAGTAATAAAAACACAAAATTATTGATCAGATATTTCATTTTCCTTTAATAAAAAATTTTATCACCGGAATTTTTCTTGACATAATTATTATTTGTAAATTTGTATTTTTAAAATCAGTGCGAATTTCTTTCCAAAACAAAAATCATTGTGAAAAGAATTTATTGTATTTAATAAAGAATTGTAATATTAAAAAAATAAAGTTTAAAGTGGAACAACAACTTCACTAATTTTTATTATTTGATTTTTTTTAATCAACAAAAGTGAAAAAATGTTATTTGTAAATTTGTATTTTTAAATATTGATTTTTTTTTTAACTTTAATGCTTCAGAAAATGATTCTGAAACATCTTTCGATAGTTCCTAATAACTTATGAACAAAGTTTATTCGTTTTTATGGAATATAAAAAAATACACGAAAATAAAAATTTTTTTTATGCCAATGAGATTGCACTGGTAATTAATTTTTATTTTTGTGCGTGATATTTTTTCTTTGATAAAATTTGGTGCAACTTCGAGATAATGAATTTCTTGCCAAAAATTTTGAAGATTTCTCAGTATTAAATGAAGAATATAAATCTGTTTGATAAAATATTTTTTAAAACAATGCCCTTTTTCTAACAAATATAAAATTACTCCCCCAAATTTTATCTACTATCGTTATTTATTTTGATTAATAATAAGCTAATAAAATAATTTTTTTTGTAAAAACATTTGAAGCAATGTATTTTTTTAAGTATAAATTTTTTTATTAAATAATGTAATTGGAATCTTTGTTGATAAATTTGAACAATAATTAGATATTATCTGTTATTTAATTTTTATTAATTTGAGTAATTATGCAACAAAAAAAAATAACAATAATTAAGAATTAATTCATTAAATAACAAGATTGCGATTTACTGTTCTAAAGCACAAAAAATCCAAGTTAATAAACAAAACCCTTGTTTATAATAAGATTTTATTTATTATTATTATTTATTTATTTATAAATAATGATTCTTGTGCTTCTTATTTGTTTTTTGACAAAGGAAAAAAAAAATTTAATCAACCTCCGTTCGTTGAGGTAAAATTTTTTCCTCTTATTTCTACTTCTAATTCTTCTAATTAGAATTAGAAATTATAATTATAATTAATATTCGAATTTAGAAATTTAGAAAAATGCTGGTAATGTTCTAAGCCGAAAGTTCATTAGTCGGCCGATTTTTGAAAATCGGCCAAGTCGATACCATATAGAGGGGTCGTTTAAAGGGGGATGTCTAAAGCCAGGTACATCATGAAATTATCCGAAATTAATTAATGTTAGAGTGAAGTCTGATTAGGGTTAGGATTTAAGTTAATATTATATGTAAAATTTCCTTCCCGACACTTTTTATTAATGCACTAATATATGTTTAGAAATCCGTTTCTTGTATTTTTCGTGTTTCTCGCTTTTTTTGCTTCGTCGGGCTAATCCGTAAAAACAAAAATTCACGATTTTGATTGGCCAAGGACAACGGAAAATCTCGTGATGTACCTGGCTTTAAACGACTCCTATATTAGGAAATTTAGTATTGGCCGACTAAGCCGGCTAAGTCGATTTTAAAATATAAGCTTAGACGAGCCGTTTTTTTAGAACTCTATATACGTATAAAGATATTATATCTTTATATATATATTTATAGATATATACTGTACATACTACATATTTCTCGTCTTTTATTTTTATTTTTATTTTTTACTTAAAAATTATTAATTATAATATGGCATGGAGAAAAAAGTTTTCCGAATTTCTATCTGTATTACTCGACTAACGGAGTATCTTTATTCATAAATAAAAATTACATTGTAAATATAAAGTTATATAAATAGAATAAAAATTGGCAGGACTATGATAAAATCTAAAGGAAATCCATTCAAGGACAGTGTCAAAACCTCTAATAAATGAAATCCCATACAAAAAATAAACTAAAAGGAAAATAAAACAGTACTAAAAAATAATAATAATATAAATGTTGGAGATATTTGTTTTAATTTTTTTTTCAATTTTTTAAATATATAAAAATAATATATAAAATATAAAATATAAAATATAAAATAAATCAACTCGGTCCGACTTTTTTAGCTTTCTTAAATATAGTATTATTTTCTTTATCTGAATCACTTTCTAAAGCTGAGGATGATCGTTTTTTGGCATGATTTTGGATGATTTCTTTTTCCCAATCAATGCATTCTTGTAATTCTTTAGAATCAATTTCATAAGTTCTGATACTTAATAAATTAGGATCTACGCATTTAAAATTAAGTAATTAATTATTTATTAAATCAAATAATAAAAATACGATAAAAATAATAATAATACCTTGAGATTTTCCTGATTTTATATCTTCTAATGACTCATGTAATCCAAAAAGAGTATAGATAGTTCGGCTAAAATAACAAGATTGTGAATGGGATATATATGAAGATGAAGGAGATTCACGTTTTAGAGATTTAATTGCTGCTTCTTTATTTTCATCTGCCGTCTTAAATTGATGAAAAAGATCGTCTTCTACTTTATTATTCAGCAATATCTCAAATAAATTCCATAATACATCGTATAATTCTTGAGCAGTTGGTCGTTTAGAAGGATCATTACTCCAGCATCGATGCATCAAATCTATATAGAATTTTGGTATCCAATCCAACGTATGATCAGGAATCTTCGGTCTTTCTTCATTATATATATTAATTATTAAACGGGTGTCATGTGCTTGATCATAAAATGGTTGTTTTCCAGTTGCCATTTCATACATAATTCCACCAAAACTATAAATATCTCCTTTTTTTGAGTACGTGTCTCCCCGCAAAACTTCGGGTGGGATATATGGAATAGATCCATAAATTTTATTACTTTTGTTATCAGATTTTAATACCGAATCATTGTCTAAACTACATGAACCAAAATCTGCAATTGTAGTAAGATTTGAATTGATGAAATCCGAATAACTTTTTGTCAAAATATTTCCAGCATGTAGATCACAGTGGGCTAAGTTTTTCATATGTAAATTATTAAGACCCCCTGCTATATTATATAGTAAATATAGTTTTAGTTCCCACCGTAATTTCCAAAAATTGTCTTTTAAAAATTTGTGTAAGCTGTTATCATATAATTCCATAACAATAATAAAGTTTTGTGTAATAGGATTTTTTGAAATTCCTAAACATATGGCAACGTAAAGTAAATCACTAACAGTTTGTATATTCTGAACCTAAAAAATGAATCAAATTAATTGCGTAAAAATAGATTATAAGTCATTTCCAATGACAAAAAATGAAAGTTTATAATAATTTATAATCTAAATATAAAGAAAATACCTCTTTGATAAATATAGACACGTCATCTTTAGAATCATTTATTTCTTTCAGAGCGACTTTATCACCTACATTACAATAATTCCAATCTGAACCGTTTAGATCCCAATACCTTTTAACGCCATTTTTTAATATAGTGGAATGCACGGATCCATATCCCCCATTTGCTATATGTTTTATATCTTGAAAATTATCATAAGGTATCCATTGTAGATTATATCCATTATTTGTTTGACATTCTTGAATAATCTTATCAATTTCGACGTTCCCACTGGACCAAGTTTTAAACTCTTCAATGAAATGCTCTTTAGTACATAAATCACAATACCCATAGCTAATGATATTTTTTTTATTTTGATAACCAATCTCACTGGTAGAATGACCAGCTGAACACTTTGTTTCTTTAGACGACGACGCCCTTGAATTCATTTTTTAATTGAATTTGTACAAATTTAACTTATACTAATAGATGGAGAAAATGGGAACTTTAATTATTCTTGCAGTATTTTGGTAATTAATATTTAAAAATGGACAGAATTTGAACGTTGTCGTTGATGTTTATTTATACAAATTAAACAAACTCATTATTTAGATGTTTTTGTTAAATTAATATATACTAATTCTTCTCATTGTAACGGAAAGCTTCATGGGCTCACAGTGACAAGTAAATAAATATTAAAAAAATATAAAGAAAAAAGGTAAAATTAAAAAAAAAAATAAATACACAATAAATAATGTTCTTTCAATTGGGCTAAATTTTATTCTTTAAATTTTATAAATATTTATTATCTATTAGTACAAAGAACCGGTTAACATAATATTATTATCGTATGGTATTACTGTTCACAACGAGAATTCGAAGGAAATCCTCTGACGTAATGTTATCATTTTTATTATGCCTCTTCTGTTTCGTCCCGAGTCTCGGTTTTACATGTAAATTTCTATAATATAAATAATTTCTATGTAATCTAAATTTTATTTACAATAATAAACCATAGGCAAGGCCTTCATTTAGCTATTAAAAAAATTATCATTATTATCATTATTATTTAATACTTGAAATTTTTCCAACTTGTAATTTGGTATTAATTAGACAGTTCACTGTAACTAACTCGAGCATAGACAATTCTTTTTAACACGTCTATATTTATGTATTATTACTAAATTAAATATGCAAAGTAAATTAACATTTCAATCATTCATTAATGTAAAATGCCTTTCGGAGTTTAAAAACTAGTATAGATAAAATGGCACGGTTCGATCCAGTTATCTTTTTTTATATATAAGAAAAAAAATGAACAAATGTATGAATATTTTTTTAGAGAAAATTTATAAAGTTTTCAATGCATTCTTGTAATTCTTTACACTTGGTCATTAGATTTTAATAAATTGAGTGAATTAATATAATTAAAACTTGATAATCAATTATTTCATTAATGATATCAAAAATATTTACACATTGCAGGTCACGATGGTAACGTTAAAATATATTGTGGTCTAGAAATAGGTAGTGGTTCTACAGCAAATGTATCCTTTTCAAGTAATGATAATTAGGTAAAGTTGGTCCGTTCTCCTTGCTTTTTTTAAAAAAATTTAGTAGTTTGGGCTTTGTTTAAGGAAAATCGCTCCTTTTTTTTATTTTTATTTTTGAAGTTCCATACATTTCGTTTTCTTTAAATTGAATTGATTGATACAAATACTGTAACAGTATAGGAAATTATTTTCATGTTTGTGGATTTTATAGCTCATCGATATAAATAAAAATTTATTTTTATTTTCGTGCGATATGGAATTTTTCTTTATGGAACGTTGTCTTGAAATTTGTATTTTAAATATTGCGTAATTTTGTGACAACCAAATTCCATAAAGAAAATCATACTTATTGTATCAAAGAAAACAAAGTTAATTGGATAGTGTACAAAATCGAAATAATAAATAAATAAATCGTAATTAATAATAATTAACAAACAAAGCATGCGGAGTTTTTTATAAAGTTTTATTATTTATTATTTATTATTTATTATTTAGACCGATATAAAAAAGTATATTAATATTAATGAATAGCAGACATTAATTAATCTCTTACAAATAATAAACGGAAAACTCGTTAACAATTTCTTGCATCATTATTATTTTAGATTTGAATTATCAAGTGGTAAACACGGATCATTCATATCATTAGTAGAAAAATAAATTATAGATAAAAAAAAAGAATGAAAATATTAATATATGAAAGATATTCTAATTTTATTAATTAAAATTAAATTATGGTGAACCAAAATTATGTGACTTTTAAAATTTCCACTTGCAAAAAAATTATCCCATGCACTTATATATTTATCGATCGAATACTGATTGCTATTCCATGAATAACTATTAATTGGAATCATATTTTCCCATTCCATGCTTTCTGTTTCTGTTGCTCCTGATAATCCTCCTATAAATAAATTACTTAACTATTATGTTGACATCAAGCAAATGCTCAATTATTTTAAAGTAAATTTACTAATCTACTAACCATTTTGAATTAACTTTTTAAAGATAAAACGTTAAATTAGTTTAATTTAATTAATTTTAATTTTAATGATAAGTTCAATGTGATATATTGTCATAAATTTAAAATTATTTCAAAGCTTATTAACAATTTTTTTAGCATAAATTTTATATACTGACGATTTTTAGTACGTAGCATTTTTAATATTTATATTTTCAAATATTATTATATTCAACGTAAAAATAATAAATGGAATAATGAAACACATAACTCAACTTGCAAATACTATAACTAAATATTTTTCTGATTTGATATTATATTTTAAATATTTTAAAATATTATTTAAAATATTATACAAGATATCAATAATAAAATAAATAAATAGATATTATGTTAATTACAAATTCATTTATATGAATTCTCATACAAGAATAAAAAAAAAATGATGATTGTTCCTAAAAACAATAAAAGCAGATAGCATTTTTCTTCTTTTATTAATTAAACTTTCAATATCACTTCTGAAATATTAAATTAAAATTTCAGTAATTTCAGTACATCTAGGTAAATATAATTCAATAAATAACAATTACACACCAGATCGAAATAATGGAACTTGATTTTTTGAGGGAAATGAACTTGCAGAATTTGAATCTTTAAATTTAACATTCTTATCAGGTTCCAATTATTTAGATAACTTGGAAATCACATCTTTAATATCAGGAATCAATCCTAAAATACAAATAGGATTAGTGAATTTATTATTAGCATTTTTTTTAAATTATGAAAAATACAATGGAAAACTAAAAGTACCTTGAAATTCAAATTTTAAATTATGTGCGGAAATTCTTCAATTTAAAAATTCTATGTGCAAAATTTGCGTGGAAGCCTTTTTTTATGTGCGCAATTTTCAAATTTTGTGCAAGCTTATTGAATTTTAAACGCTACACTGTGTATGAAACACAGTCTTAATTAAGAAGAAATAAAACGAGGGTTCTGCCCTTGTTTTGTTTTCAATTAAGACTGAGTTTCACAATTTCCGAATTGAGCACACAATGTAACGTCTTATTTGAACAAACAATGCTACAGTGCGGAACCTCTATAACCGGTCAAAAATTTTGCTATTTTTAAATGTATGTTACACCTGCCAAAAGAAGTAAATAAAAATTTTAACCGTTAATTTCGATAAATCATATCAAAAGCTACAGAAATTATCGGTTTTGATCAAAAAATTTTAAGATTTGCCGGTGTTACATAGATTTGAAATTTACACGTTTTACTATAAAAAATAAAAATTGCAAATAATAAATTTTGTGTGACTTTCTAAAAATATTACCATTTTGTAGTGTTTATGTTGCCCAATCATTTTAGCTTAGAAATGCATGTATAGATTATTATAAAAATTTTGAGTTGCATTATGTCTTCGTGCAAAAAATTAGCTGCAAAAAAGAGAGCAAAAAATCAAATTCGCAATGTAAATACAGGTCAATTTATAGAGCAATATTCAACAAGTGATGATGAATATACATTATCAAGTGATGGTTATTCAACAGATAGTTCATATGAAAGTTATTATGCCCAAAGAATATTAAAACTTGGGGATATAGTTTTTAATTTAACAGAGATTGATGAAAAAAAGAAAGCACCATATGTTGGAAATTCTACTGCAACGTATTATCGAAAATATGGACCATCTGGTACATTTACAAAAGCAGCTAAAGGTTCATTATCAATTAACCAATATTTTACAGCAAATATTACCAATAATTCACAAGAAGTTTCAATTGATGAAATAGAAACTAATACAGAATCAACAAATGATATATTGCAAGTGGAAAATTCTGAAAGTTTGCAAGAAGGAATAATGGATATTGATACTGAAGATATTTTACAATTAGAAGATTCTGAAAGTTCACAAGAAGAAGAAACAGATATTAATGATAATGATATTGAAAATATTTTTTCACAAAAAATAAAAGATTTAGAATTAATTCTTCAAGATAAAAACAAGTTTACTGTATATGAATATTTAAAGTATCGTTCAATTTATGAATTTTTAATTAATTGGAAAAAAAAATATATGTCTCGTGATGATGCTGCATTTAATGCTGCACAAAAAGTTTTTGATAAAGGGGTATATTGCGCAAGAACAATCAAAAAATGGACTAAATACTGGCTTGAAAATAAAACAATACCAATATCAATACAAGGTTGCCATCAAAAAANAAATTACATATATTTATCACACATGATGAATGTTTATTTTATGCAAATGATGATCGTCCGATAGTATGGGCACCAATTGGAGAACCTCCATTAAGAAAAAAAGGTCATGGCAAATCAATTATGGTTAGTGATTTTTTACTTGAAACAATTGGCAGATTAAAATTAACTCCTGAGCAATCCTTATTAAATCCAAATATACCAGTTGAAGCACGTAAATTTTTAAAACCTGGAAAAAATGAAGAAGGTTGGTGGACAGCAGAACATTTGATTGATCAAGTTATCAATTATGCAATTCCTATTTTTGAAACTATTTATCCAAATGCAATTGCTGTAATGGCATTTGATAATAGTACCAATCATGGTGCAATGCCAGAAGATGGTTTAAATGCTACAAAAATGAATGTTAATCCTGCAGGAAAACAGCCACGAATGCATTCAACATTTTTTGGAACAGACAATATATCACAATCAATGGTTTTTCCATCAGATCATCCACAATATCCAAATAAAGCTAAAGGTATGCAACAAATTCTAATAGAAAGAGGATTATGGAAAGAAGGATTAAAAGGTGAATGTAAATTATGTAAGGGAAAAGAAAAAAAAATAGATTCTCAAAGAATTGATTGTTGCATGCGTCGAATTTTATCATTACAACCAGATTTTATTTCTCAAAAATCTAGATTACAAATTGAAATAGAAAAAAGAGGTCATAAATGTATTTTTTATCCTAAATTCCACTGTGAACTGAATTTTATAGAAATGTATTGGGGTGCAGCAAAACATTACACTAGAGAACATTGTAATTATACTTGGGTAGGATTGCAAAGAATTGTTCCTGAGGCTTTGGATTCAGTTCCTTTAATTACAATTCGTCGTTTTGCACAAAAATCTTGGCGTTATATGGATATATATAGGAAGGGAATTACTGGTAAAATGGCAGAATTTGCAGCAAAAAAGTATAAATCTCATAGAAGAGTTCCTGATAACATTTACAATGAACTTGAATCAGTTATTATTAAATAAATAAATATTAGATCACTATTTCGATCATTTTGATTATTGCTAAATCTATTTTTTAATTGGTTTATATATAAAACACGTGATTTTTACTAACCAGGAAAATTGAGAATTTTTTTTTATTCCATAAATCGATTCTATTATATGAGAAGAGTCTAATTTTTCTTACCCCAGTTAAATCCAATCACTAGATCAAGTTTTATTTAAGATTTTATAGGTTCCTATTATAGAGGTTCCGCACTGTATTATCTTGACCTTTTTAAGAAAATGTAAGGAATTATTCTATAATAAATAAATAAATAAAGACTCAATTAATTGAAAATTTATTTACAAATATTCATGCAATAATAAGAGAACTGATGATGATTGTTCCAAAAAACAATATAAGCAGCTAATCCAACTAACATCTTTAGAATATTAAACTTTATTACCAAATAAACTTTCAATATCACTCCACTGCCAAAGTATTAAATCTTAATTGAAAATTCTGTACATTGACTACTTATCTGAAAAAAAAGGATCACTTTCTACCCAAACTTTTATACGCTCGAAATATCCAACCCCATCCCGGATTATGTTTGGCACCTTCTGCGAAAAGTACAACTGAATAATCACTTTCTACGAATAGATCAAGTTTAAGTAAAATTCTACTAAGAATAAGAATTATTAGTGATGATTGTGGAGAGAAATTAGTTATTCGTTAGATGATTAATAAAAAAATATATAATAAAAATTATTAAAAATATAATAATAATAATAATCCAAAATTCTATTATTATCTACTATCTATCTCTACTACCGTTTGGTGATTATTTGTGCTTGTAATTTACCGGATCAAAATATCCATCGTATAAAATTATTTCAATCAGGATTAAAAAAAGGGAAAATATTCAGTAAATTCGGAATAATAATAATTTTTTGAAGGATTGATTACTTAAAGTAAGAAAATATCATAAATATAGAGAAATACATTGATTATTATTATGATTATTATTATGGTTAAGAACGAGAATATTGAGATAAAAGAATTTTTCATAGAAAATAGATATAAATATGTAAGAATCTCGAAAATAAAAATATATACGTAGGAAGGAATATCCGTACAAAAACTTAAAAAAAACTTGTTTATTTGAAGAAAAAATTTAACTTGCCGGCTTGATAAATAACTTTAGAATATGAATATTCGGTTAAGCTTCTTTAGAAGTTTTTGAAGCTGATGATTGATACTTTGGTTTTTAGTTCCGAAAAAGGCTTTACGAATAAACGTCTCTATATCTTATATATATATTTATTTATTTATATTTTCTTGTCTTATGTTTTTATTTTCATTTTTTTTTGCTTAGAAATTATTATTTATTAGAAGGAAAAAAGGGAGTGGTGTCAATAGTAATATTAAATGGGAAAAAAGAATTTTCCGAGGTGCTTTAAAATTTATAATTAATTTATGATTTTTTTTTAACGACTAACGGAGTCTCCTCTTTATTCATAAATAGAAAATTACATTGTAAATATAAATATAAAGAAGAATAAAAATTGGCTTGACTAAGATTAAATCTACCACTCGACTCGCCGCCACCTTAAAGGAAATCCATTCAAGGACAGTGTGTCGTAACCTCAATTATTTAATAAATGCAACCCCGTCCCATGCAAAAAATATAATAATAATAAACTAAAAAGGTAAAATAAATAATAATAAACTAAATGGTCAAATAAATAGTAATAAAATAATGTTAATATTTATTTTTTTTTCGATTTTTATGTTTACATTTTTTTTAAAAAACTTTTAAATGTATAAAATAGTAAATAAAATAAAATGATCATTTTTTAGTTTTCTTTGATTTAATATTATCCCCATCAATGCATTCCTTAGATTCTAAAGTTGAGAATGATCGTTTTTTTTCATTTTTTGGAATTTCTTTTTCCCAATTAATACATTCTCGTAATTCTTTAGAATCAATATCATAATTGATACTCAATAAATTAGGATCTATACATTTAAAATTTATCATTAATTATTTATTAAAACCATATAATAGAAATACAATAAAAATATTACCTCGAGATTTTCCTGATTTTATATTTTCTAATGAATCATGTAATCCATGAAGAGTATGGATATTTCGGCTAATATAAGAAGATCGCGAATGAGATATATTTAGCGATAAATATAATTCACGTTTTGGAGATTTAATTGCTTTTTCTTGATTTTTATCCGCGATCTTAAATTGTTGAAAAATATTATCTTCTACTTTCTTATTCAGCACTACCTCATAAAAATCCCATAATACATCGTATACTTCTTCAGCAGTTGGTCGTTTAGAAGGATCACCATTCCAACATTTATACATCAAATCTGAATAGCATTGTGGTATCCAATCTAACACATTATCAGGAATTTTTGGTCTTACTCCATTACATATATCAATTATTAAATGGGTATCATGTGCTCGATCATAAAATGGTTTTTGTCCAGTTGCCGCTTCGTACATAACTCCACCAAAACTATAAATATCTCCTTTTTTTGTGAATGTATTTCCTCGTAAAACTTCAGGTGGGATATATGGAATAGATCCATAAATTTGGTTACTTTTGTTATTATCTGATTTTAACATTAAATCATTTATTAAACCACACGAACCAAAATCGGAAATTGTTGTAAGATTTGTGTCGAGATAATTCGAATAACATTTTACCAAAATATTTCCAGCATGTAGGTCACAGTGGACTAAGTTATTTGCATGTAAAGTTTTAATACCCCCTGTTATATTATATAGTAAAAATAATTTTATATCCCACTTTAATTTCTCAAAATTATTTTTTAAAAATTCTTGAAAGCTGTTATCATATAATTCCATGACAATAATAAAGTTTTGTGTAGAAGGATTTTTCGAAATTCCTATACTTATGGTAATGTAAAGTAAATCACTAATTATTTGTATATTCCGAATCTAAAATATAATAATAAAAAATAGATATTATAAACAATTTCCAATAACAGATAATAAAGTTTATAACGATTTATAAAGCAAATATAAAGAAAATACCTCTTTGATAAATTTAGATACGTCATCTTTAGAATCATTTATTTCTTTCAGAGCGACTTTATCACCTACATTACAATAATCCCAATCTGATACGTTTAAATCCCAATACCTTTTAACGCCATTTTTTAATATAGTAGAATGTACAGATCCATATCCACCACTTGCTATATATTCTATATCTTGAAAATTATCATAAGGTATCCATTGTAAATTATATCCGTAATTTGTTTGACATTCTTGAATAACCTTATCAATTTCGACGTTCCCGCTCGACCAAGTTGGGAACTCTTGAATGAAATGCTCTTTAGTACATAAATCACAATATCCATATGAGTTAATGCTATTTTTTTGATTTCGATAGCCGATTTCACTGGTAGAATGACCAGCTGGACACTTTCTTTCTTTAGACGACGATTTCGCTTTCATTTTTTTAAATGAATTTGTACAAATTTAACTTACACTAATAGATGGAAGAGATGGGAATTTAACTATGTATGCAGTATTTTGGTAATTAAAATTAAGTGATGGAAAATGAATATTCAAATTTGAAAAATGGACAGAAATAAGTAGCGAAGTCTTTGAAATTTTGTGTTAACTAATACAATTCGTGGTTGGTTCATAGAATTTTATTTATACAAATAAAAAATTAATTTATCAATAAAAATTCTCTAGCATCTACCTATATAAGTATTAATTGTTCAGTCGGACATTATCAGTTATACTTTTAGGGTATAAAGTGATGAAATAATCCCAACGTGATTCTTGTTTCGCGTATTAAATTATCATCATAACAAAAACACAAAAAACAAAATTGATTAAATTTAGCACATCCATCTAGATGACTTTTATTTTAAAAAAAAATATCAGTTCCTTATTTAGACGTTTGTTTCCGCCCGCCCGTCAGATGTATACGCCCGTCAATATAATTTAATATATACTAAATTCACCCATGTGTACACGTAAAGCTTCATGGGTCACAGTGCTAAGTTAGATACGTATTAAAAAACATAAAAAAAACATAAAAAAAACATTTTAACGCAATATATTCGCACCATCTATCCTACCGTTATCAGTATTATTACAATAAATGAAATACATATGCAAAGTAAATTTTTGTAAGTTTGAAAATTAGTATTGATAAAATGGCATGGTTAGATTCGGTTCTCTAGAAAAAAATGAACAAATATATGGATATTTTTTTAGATAGGCAATTTCGAAGTTTTTTCAATTCTATTTATAAATATTTATGGGATGTAGAAACTTTTCAAGGTAATTAAATTAAATAATCTAATTAATACATTATTGAAAATATAATAATAAACGACTATTGCGACTAAATTTTAGAATCTGCATGCGAACAATTTGAAATAATTATAAATGCAATTTGCTTTTCTGATATCAATTCTGAAATTGTAATATTTGAAATGAGTAGTATTAAAAAAAAATTATAAATGAAACTTCATAAAACGAAATAAAAAAATAGAAAGATTGGATTTATTAGATTCATTTATTTTATATTTTAAAAGTTTATTTTATTCAATATCGATCTAATTTAAATTAAGTAATTAATTAAAATAATAAAAAATTATGTGCTTTTGTTGATATCATTGATATCATTGTAATTGAATAATAGATCAACACTTCGTTTTTTGTGTAAGTTACTAAGCCATTTTTGGTTTTGTTTTTCATCACAAATACCCGATTGGTTGTATAAATTATTAATGTTCCTTTTTCAAACATCTGTAAATTCAAGTTTAATGATACATTAGGTAAAATTAACCTTTTGGATATCGGGTTTTGCTTGCAGATACTCCGTGAATAAGCATGTTTCTATATGAATAATTCTACTCAACGCATAAAGCACGTCTAACTGTTTTATTATGCAATATAACAATTGTGACTAATTTTTTTTTATCAAGAACATGTTTACTCGGAACTAAAGATTTTTTTTTCTTCCCGTCCTCCTTGCATTTTTTGCTTAAAAAATTTCATTATCTTACAATAATAATAAATGGTTTGGGCCTTTTTTTTAAGAAAAATTGCTCCTTTCTTATTTTATTTTTTGTATTTTCAGTTTAGATAATAAAATAAAAAATAAATCAGCACGATCAATTTGTACCTTTGACCATTTCGTTTTCCTTAAATTGATTGTTACAAATACGGTATCGGTAAAGGATATGATTTTATAGCTCATGGACATAAATAAAAATAAATTTTTATTTTCGTGCGATGTGGTATTTTTTCTTGAATTGTAAATCTGTATAACAAGAGGCCTGGAATTGCGTATACACATCACGTAGTTTTTTATCATATCATTAGTAGGAAGATAAATTACAGATAAGAAAAAAAAAAGAAAGAAAATATCATTATATGAAAGATATCTATAAGTGCTCACGTTTATATTCTATTAATTAAAATTATGGTGATTATGTGACTTAAAATTTTTCACTTTCAAAAAATTACTCCATGCATTTATATACTGATTGTTATTCCATGAATAAGTAAATTGACTAATCTACTATTTTTAATTAACTATTTGAATTAACTTTTTTAAAGATAATACGTTAAATTCGTTTAATTAATTAATTTTAATTTTAATGATAAGATCAATATGATATTTTTCATAAATTTAAAACTATATCAAAGTTTATAAAACTTTGTTAATAAAATTATTGTCTAAAAATTGCATAAATTTATATACCATTGATTTTAAGTTTTAATATAGGAAAATACAAAATTAAAATTTTCCTTAATTAAGACTGTTTCCAAATTGAGCACACAATGTAACATCTACAATTTGAACCAACAATGCTATTTTATTTTAATTAAATTACTGACCTTTTTAAGAAAATGTAAGGAATTATTCTATAATAAATAAATAAAGACTCAATTAATTGAAAATTTAGTTACAAATATTCTCATACAATAATAAGAGAAATGCGATTATTGCTCCAAAAAACAATATAAGCAGCTAATCCAAATTACAGGCTTTACTTTCAAAATCAACGCATATTTATTTGAAAAAAAAACTTACTTTGCCGGCTTAATAAATAACTTTAGAATATGCATAGCTGAAATTCTTGAAACTGATGATCGATACTTTTTTTGTTCTGAAGAAGGTTTTACGAACGAATGTCTTCACATTATTATTATTACTATTATTTTATATATATTATATATATATATCTTTATATATATACAGTATACTGTATATTTCTCTTGTCTTTTATTTTTATTTTTATTTTTTCCTTAGAAATTATTATTTATTAGAAGGCAAAAAAGGGAAGATGCATCAATGGTGACAATTAGAGTTCTTGTGATATGGCATGGGAAAAAAGAATTTTACGAGGTGTTTATAAATTCATAATGAATTTAGGATTTTTTAACGACTATCGAGTCTCTTCTTTATTCATAAATAAAAATTACATTGTAAATATAAAGTTATATAAAAAGAATAAAAAATATCTTGGCCAAAATAAAATAAAGGAAATCCATTCAAGGACAATGTGTCACAACCTCAATCATCTAATAAATGAAATCTCATTCCATACAAAAAAATATAATAATAATAAACTAAAAAGTAAAATAAAATAATAATAAATTAAAAGTTAAAATAAAATTGTAATAAAAAAAAATAATAATATAATTGTTAGAATTTTTTTTTTATTTTTCGTTTAATTTTTTTTTTTTTAATTTTTTAAATATATATAAAATAATATTTAAAATAAACCAAATCTAATTAGCAATTTTAACTTTCTTTTTTGTAATATTATCCGAACCAGAATTTAAAGTTGAGAATGATCGTTTTCTGGTACGATTTTTATTTTCTTTAATTTCTTTTTCCCAATCAATGCATTCTTCGATTTCTNGAAAAAAGAATTTTACGAGGTGTTTATAAATTCATAATGAATTTAGGATTTTTTAACGACTATCGAGTCTCTTCTTTATTCATAAATAAAAATTACATTGTAAATATAAAGTTATATAAAAAGAATAAAAAATATCTTGGCCAAAATAAAATAAAGGAAATCCATTCAAGGACAATGTGTCACAACCTCAATCATCTAATAAATGAAATCTCATTCCATACAAAAAAATATAATAATAATAAACTAAAAAGTAAAATAAAATAATAATAAATTAAAAGTTAAAATAAAATTGTAATAAAAAAAAATAATAATATAATTGTTAGAATTTTTTTTTTATTTTTCGTTTAATTTTTTTTTTTTTAATTTTTTAAATATATATAAAATAATATTTAAAATAAACCAAATCTAATTAGCAATTTTAACTTTCTTTTTTGTAATATTATCCGAACCAGAATTTAAAGTTGAGAATGATCGTTTTCTGGTACGATTTTTATTTTCTTTAATTTCTTTTTCCCAATCAATGCATTCTTCGATTTCTTTAGGATCAATATCATAAGTTATAACACTTGAAGTAACTGGTTCATCAGGCTTTAATAAATTAGGATCTGCATTTAAAATTAAGTTTAAGTAATTAATTATTTATTAAATCATATGATAAAAATATAATAAAAATAATACCTTGGGATTTTCCTGATTTTATATCTTCTAATGACTCATGTAATCCATAAAGAGTATAGATAGTTCGGCTAAAATAACAAGATTGTGAATGGGATATATATGGAGATGAAGATGATTCATGTTTTTGAGATTTAATTGCTTTTTCTTTATTTTCATCTGCCTTCTTAAATTGTTTAAAAAGATCATCATCTACTTTATTATTCAGCAATATCTCAAATAAATTCCATAATACATCGTATAATTCTTGAGCAGTTGGTCGTTTCGAAGGATCATTACTCCAGCATCGATGCATTAAATCTATATAGAATTTTGGTATCCAATCCAACGTATGATCAGGAATCTTCGGTCTTTCTTCATTATATATATTAATTATTAAACGGGTGTCATGTGCTTGATCATAAAATGGTTGTTTTCCAGTTGCCATTTCATACATAATTCCACCAAAACTATAAATATCTCCTTTTTTTGAGTACGTATTTCCTCGCAAAACTTCGGGTGGGATATATGGAATAGATCCATAAATTTTATTACTTTTGTTATCAGATTTTAATATCGAATCATTTTCTAAACTACATGAACCAAAATCTGCAATTGTGGTAAGATTTGAATTGATGAAATCCGAATAACTTTTTGTCAAAATATTTCCAGCATGTAGATCACAGTGAGCTAAGTTTTTCTTATGTAAATTATTAAGACCCCCTGCTATATTATATAGTAAATATAATTTTAGTTCCCACCGTAATTTCCAAAAATTGGTTTTTAAAAATTTATGTAAGCTGTTATCATATAATTCCATAACAATAATAAAGTTTTGTGTAATAGGATTTTTTGAAATTCCTAAACATATGGTAACGTAAAGTAAATCACTAACAGTTTGTATATTCTGAACCTAAAAAATGAATCAAATTAATTGCGTAAAAATAGATTACAATGACAAAAAATAAAAGTTCATAATCTAAGTATAAAGAAAATACCTCTTTGATGAATATAGACACGTCATCTTTAGAATCATTTATTTCTTTCAGAGCGACTTTATCACCTACATTACAATAATCCCAATCTGATTTGTTTAAATCCCAATACCTTTTAACGCCATTTTTTAAAATAGTAGAATGCACAGATCCATATCCACCATTTGCTATGTGTTTTATTTCTTGAAAATTATCATAAGGTATCCATCGTAGATTATATCCATTATTTGTTTGACATTCTTGAATAATCTTATCAATTTCGACGTTCCCACTAGACCAAGTTTTAAACTCTTCAATGAAATGCTCTTTAGTACATAAATCACAATACCCATAGTTAATGGTATTTTTTTTATTTTGATAACCAATATCGCTGGTAGAATGACCAGCTGAACATTTTGTTTCTTTAGACGACGCTCTCGATTTCATTTTTTAAATGAATTTGTACAAATTTAACTTATCCTAATAGATGGAGAGATGGGACTTTAATTATGCTTTAAGTATTCTGGATAAAAAAATTAAGTGATGGAAATAAATATTTGAATTTGAAAATTAGACAGAAATAAATAGCATTTTGGAGCGTAATGATCAAAATTTTGTGTTAACTAATACAATTCGTGGTTGGTTCATAGAATTTTGGTTATACAAATAAAAAATTAATCTATCTATGAAAATTCTCTAGCATCTACCTGAATAATTGATCCAGATTGATCCCAACGTGATTCTTGTCCCGCCGCGTGTCGTTATAATCATAACAAAAACATTAAAAACAAAAATAATTAAATTTGATTCCGGTTTCCATTCAATAACTTTTATTTTAAAAAAACGATTAGTTTTTTTATTTAGATGCTTTTTCCGAAATATGTGTAGGCCTCACAAAATATAATTTAATATATACTAAGTATACGTAAAGCATCATGGGTCACGGTGCCATGTTATAAATATTAAAAATATAAAGAAAGGTAAAATTAAAAAAATATATATAGTAAAATAAATAATAAATAAAGAAAATATTATTGTTCTTTGAATTTAAATTTTATACTTTAATATTTATTATCTATAAATAATAATATAATAATAATAAAGTAATGTTAATAATAAATAAATACAATAATTAATTATTTGAATTATTATGCTGTCGAAGTTCATGATAAATTTAATCTATTATTATTATCGTTATTAAATAGTTTCTATCTAAATTTTATTTTCAACAAATAAGCCAGAGGCAAGGCCTCACTTTAGCTATTTAAAAAAAATTGTTATCAGTATTATTAAAAAAATATATTTGAAAATTACTTCATAAAAAATAAAAAATAAAAAAAAAAAATAGAAAGATAGATTTATGAGATTTATTAGATCTCTATTTTATATTTGAAAGTTTGAAAATATAAAAATCCAGAAAAAAATTAACATTATCTCCTTTATCCAATATCGTGAGTTATAACACTTGGATTTTAATAAATTAAGTAATTAAAATAATATATGATATACGAAAACTGGTAAATCTACATCCGTTTTCCATCTCAAATACCCGAAATTATATGATTGGTTATATAAATTATTAATGTTGGAAATAAGATTATAATAGCGAACTTTTAAATATAATATATTAATGACTTGTTCTACAGCAATTCTTTTTCGAGTGATCGAATTTTAATATTATAAACATTAAGTAAAGTTAATCCTTGGATATTGGGTTCGACTTGCAGGTGTTCCATGAAGAAGAAAAGACGAGACATGTTTCTATATGAATAATTCCACTCTCGATAGGGAAAGCACATCCAGCTGTTTCATTATGCAATATAACAATTGGGATTAATTTTCATAATTTTCATAAAGTACTTGTTTAAAGATTTTTTTCTTTCCCGTTCTCCTTGCATTGTTTTTTTTTTTTGCTAAAAAAAATTGAAATTTTTTCATTATTTTATAAAAATAATAAACAGTTGGGTTTTTTTAAAATGAAAATTACTTCTTTTTTATTTTATTTTATTTTTTTGTATGTTTCTTTGACGATGACCATTTCGTTTTCCTTAAATTGATTGTTACGGTTGTTAGATTTTAGAGCTCATCGACACAAATAAAATAAGTTTTCATTTTTATGCGATGTGATTTTTTTTCTTTATCGAACGTTGAATTGTAAATTTGAATATTTAAAATCGTGTAATGATAATGTTGAAATAAAGAAAATCGTACTTATTGTATCAAAGAAAACAAAGTTAATTGGATAATGTACTTGATCTAAATAATAACTAAATAAATCAATTCAATAAATATTTCATTAAATATTTATAATAATTAACAAGCCTGGAAATTGTGTATGCACATCACGGAGTTTTTTATAAAGTCTTCTTATATATATATACATGCTTTTTAATTGAGGTAAAATTATTATTTATTTTTTTTATTGATTTATTGATTTCCGTATTACATTTATTTTATTCTTATATTAACATCCATCATTTGTAGAAAATGATCGAATTCGAAAAAAGGGCATCCCGTTCACGTCGCCACTTTCAAAGTTTCTGACTATTGGAAGAAGAATGGAGAAAATCTTGTTGGCCCAATTTTTAAGATCGAATTAATTAATTAATACGTGTCCTCTTGAATTTTCATTCATTCATTCATTTTCTTTAAATCTAATACAAACATTTTAGGGTAAAAAAAATTGTCAAGTTTATTATTTTTATTATTATTTTATTATTTATTAATTAGATAGCGGCGCGACCTGTGGTCGCGCTAAAACCAGGAACGGATTCATTTAGTTGGTTGATGCAATTAATTCTCTGAGAATTTTTACTAAGTTGAGAAAGAATTTCCTTCGATCTAGAAGATCCAGGCAAGTTCTTGCGCTTGACGAAATAACTTGAAAGTTACTTTAGCAAGCGACGGCATAATGGATTGAAGGATTTGCAAGAAACAGAAATTAGTGCAATATAAAAATTTGATTTCTTTCTCGGTTCAGTAGGATCTGTCAGTGGGAATTTTTTACAATACGAATGTTAGTAGGGTTGATCCTTTCAACTTAATAAAGGAAAAAATAATTGAAGGGAGTGATTATGCGGGAATTTTTTACAATACGATTGTTGGTAGGGCTGAATTTTTCTAGATCGAAGGAATCCTTTCTCAGTAAAGAAAATTACGGAAATTAAGAACCGTCAGTGGGAATTTTTTACAATACGAACGTTAGTAGGGCTGAATTCGTTCAATCCAAAGAAGTTAGTGCAATTTGAAAGTTGGTTCTTGTAAATATTACACCGCGAACGAACTGCACATTTCGTTACGTTACACCAATTTCTGTCTTTCGTAAATCCCTTGATCTAGGAAAATTTCATTCTGCCAAGGACTACTTTCCACTTGCCAAAGTTATTTTAGGTTACTTCGTCAAGAAGTTGGCATAAAAGTTTCGTCAATATGTTAATCTAACGTTAAAGAGCCGTTTCGTTACGTTACGCCAAATTCTGTTTTTCACATATACATGACGTTTTACGTGGAGAAACGCATGTGTGAAAAATATGCAGGACATGACAAATACGATCATGCCGACCAATCACGTTCAAGATTTTGCGGACGAACAACATTTCTCCCTTCTATAGTCCATACAACACTTCGTGATTTCATCACTCCGTTCCTGGTATTTTTGTTGTAGATATCCATTATTAATATTAAATTAGATAGCGGCGCGACCTGTGGTCACGCTAAAACCAGGAACGGAGTGCTTTGAGGTTCATTTAGTAGGTTGATGCAATTAATTCTCTGAGAATTTTTACTAAGTTGAGAAAGAATTTCCTTCGATCTAGAAGATCCTGGCAAGTTCTTGCGCTTGACGAAATAACTAGAAAGTTACTTTAGCAAGCGACGGCATAATGGATTGAAGGATTTGCAAGAAACAGAAATTAGTACAATATAAAAATTCGATTTCTTTCTCGTTCAGTAAGAAGGGAAAATATACTCGAAGGATCTGTCAGTGGGAATTTTTTACAATACGAATGTTAGTAGGGTTGAATTCTTCTAGATCGAAGGAATCCTTTCTCAACTTAGTAAAGGAAAAAATAATTGAAGGGAATTTTTTACAATACGAATGTTAGTAGGGCTGAATTTTTCTAGATCGAAGGAATCCTTTCTCAACTTAGTAAAGAAAATTACGGAAATTAAGAACCATCAGTGGGGATTTTTTACAATACGAATGTTAGTAGGGCTGAATTCGTTCATTCCAAAGAAGTTAGTGCAATTTGAAAGTTGGTTCTTGTAAATATTACACCGCGAACGAACTGCACATTTCATTACGTTACACCAATTTCCGTCTTTCGTAAATCCCTTGATCTAGGAAAATTTCATTATGCCAAGGACTACTTTCCACTTGCCAAAGTTATTTTAGGTTACTTCGTCAAGAAGTTGGCATAAAAGTTTCGTCAATATGTTAATCTAACGTTAAAGAGCCGTTTCGTTACGTTACGCCAAATTCTGTTTTTCACATATACATGACGTTTATACGTGGAGAAAGCATGTGTGAAAAATATGCAGGACATGACAAATACGATCATGCCGACCAATCACGTTCAAGATTTTGCGGACGAACAACATTTCTCCCTTCTATAGTCCATACACTTCGTGATTTCATCACTCCGTTCCTGGTATNTTTTCATTCATTCATTCATTTTCTTTAAATCTAATACAAACATTTTAGGGTAAAAAAAATTGTCAAGTTTATTATTTTTATTATTATTTTATTATTTATTAATTAGATAGCGGCGCGACCTGTGGTCGCGCTAAAACCAGGAACGGATTCATTTAGTTGGTTGATGCAATTAATTCTCTGAGAATTTTTACTAAGTTGAGAAAGAATTTCCTTCGATCTAGAAGATCCAGGCAAGTTCTTGCGCTTGACGAAATAACTTGAAAGTTACTTTAGCAAGCGACGGCATAATGGATTGAAGGATTTGCAAGAAACAGAAATTAGTGCAATATAAAAATTTGATTTCTTTCTCGGTTCAGTAGGATCTGTCAGTGGGAATTTTTTACAATACGAATGTTAGTAGGGTTGATCCTTTCTCAACTTAATAAAGGAAAAAATAATTGAAGGGAGTGATTATGCGGGAATTTTTTACAATACGATTGTTAGTAGGGCTGAATTTTTCTAGATCGAAGGAATCCTTTCTCAGTAAAGAAAATTACGGAAATTAAGAACCGTCAGTGGGAATTTTTTACAATACGAACGTTAGTAGGGCTGAATTCGTTCATTCCAAAGAAGTTAGTGCAATTTGAAAGTTGGTTCTTGTAAATATTACACCGCGAACGAACTGCACATTTCGTTACGTTACACCAATTTCTGTCTTTCGTAAATCCCTTGATCTAGGAAAATTTCATTATGCCAAGGACTACTTTCCACTTGCCAAAGTTATTTTAGGTTACTTCGTCAAGAAGTTGGCATAAAAGTTTCGTCAATATGTTAATCTAACGTTAAAGAGCCGTTTCGTTACGTTACGCCAAATTCTGTTTTTCACATATACATGACGTTT
>PQFF01000051.1:536284-557902 GCA_003547095.1 Diversispora epigaea | reverse complement strand
GTCTTTCGTAAATCCCTTGATCTAGGAAAATTTCATTCTGCCAAGGACTACTTTCCACTTGCCAAAGTTATTTTAGGTTACTTCGTCAAGAAGTTGGCATAAAAGTTTCGTCAATATGTTAATCTAACGTTAAAGAGCCGTTTCGTTACGTTACGCCAAATTCTGTTTTTCACATATACATGACGTTTATACGTGGAGAAAGCATGTGTGAAAAATATGCAGGACATGACAAATACGATCATGCCGACCAATCACGTTCAAGATTTTGCGGACGAACAACATTTCTCCCTTCTATAGTCCATACACTTCGTGATTTCATCACTCCGTTCCTGGTATAATAATTTGCTTCATTATTATTATTACTATTTTATTTTGTAGATTTAATTTTTTTTACATAAATGGTGTTTTATATTTTTCATTTTGATTTATACGATGGGATGGAAATTTTTTGGTTTTTTTTTTATTAAAAGAACAAATGAATAATTAAAAAAAAATGAAAAAAAATGACGAATGAATAAAAACCACTACAAAAAATAATAGTCTTGATGATCTTAAACGTTAGTCTAGTTTTATTTTTTTATTTTTTTATGATTTATTATTTTATGAAAAAACATCAGATACGATATTTTTAAAGATTTAATATATAAATAAAAATTTAGCATTCAATCTTTAATATTTTTGGAGAATTTTTTGTTCACACGTTATTATAATAATTGATTTTATATTGGAAAATTTCAAAACGCACCAGTGGTGTTAAACACCACAATGAAACTTGTTGGCTTTTATCAGGCTTAGGGTTGGGATTAAAAAGTGATATTTGGATGTAAAAATTACAAGGAGCATTATTTCTTATGAACTTTCATAGTCAAATTTGAAGTAACAAGCAATTTTGAAAAATGAATATTGCAACCAACCAAATTGCAAGATTTAGTAACGTCCTTTATATTTAGCATTAAAAAACGTGTGCATCATATCGTTCAATAATGTTACATCGTTGAAATATTATTTTAACACTTAGTCGATTTCATGATAAATTTATATTTCCTTTATTATTATTTTCCCATTTTTATAAAATCGAAATTACAAACCAAACTAATTGAATTTGTACAAACGGGATGATGCCTAGTGTTAAGATTTTATTATATAAAAAAAAATTAATTTGTAAAATATAAATAATATAAATAAAAATAAATGATGTAAAATAAATTTAATATTAGACATATCCAAATCAACTTGTCCAGAATCCACCAAATAGCATAAAAATAAATTAATATAATTCATTAGAAAAAAATATCTAAAAATATTTAATATTTTTTTAATTGTAAAAAAAAACACAAATAATATAATTGATGCTTATCAATACTTAAAGCAGAAGTAGATTTAGTCAATTCTTCAAGTTCCCTTTCGAAATTTTCTTCATTCTTTGATTTTGGAAGACTTGAATAATTGAGGAGTCGACTGGTATAAATTGCTTGTGGATGTGTTTGATAATTAAGAGCAGTTGGAATTGCAGTTTCTGAATTTGTTTTATTAGTTGATTCTTTTCTCCAATGGAATATGCGCGAAATATTTTTCCAAATACTCCCACGGCTATAATTTTGATTCGCTGAAAATTCTTCAGCTTTATTTACCACATGATAAAGATCTGGCTATGAAAATATGCAATGGATTACGACCAAAGATTCCATTTCATACTACAAGAATGATTATGAGGTTCGAGTTACACATAGACCCGATGAGTTGCTTGAATACTATAAAGATTATTATAATTATTTCTACTTTGGGAAAATCAGGATATGGAAGACTATTTCGTAAGCAATAATTCCAAATGAATATACGTTACATCAGCAGCTTTTGTATTCTTCTTCACCACTTAATACCTCTGGAGAAATATATGGTAATACATCAAATATATTCTTTTTTTCGGGATTATTTGGATTTTCCTTTATTAGTTTACTTAATCCAAAATCTGAAATAGCTAGATCATTTTCAAAATCAGATGATAAAATATTTCCAGGAATTCTTGGTGAACTATGAATTCTCAAAAACCGTAAATTTACGAAAAATTTTACGATCCGTAAAATTACGATACGTAGATTTACGGTTTTTTAAATTTCCTGATGGGTCTCTAATTAATATTATTTTCATATTCTAAAACTATCACAGCACATTCGCATGGAATTTTCAGGATATAACCTGTCTGCTTTTGACCACGCAGACTTATTCCACACAGAAACGGAAAAAATGACGGCTAACAAAATAATAATTGTCGATCCGCGTTCCTGAAAAATCATGCAAATGTGGTAGAAGAATTAACTAGCATTATTACATAACAAAAATAAAAATCGGAGGGCCGGATTATTAAAAATAGAGTAGATAGTTTAACTACTCATATGTAATTTATTTAATAAAAAAAACTAATTCCATACACTTAGCAGAAATATACACAAGGATCGATTAAGAAGGGTAAAATTGAGAATTAAAAGATACCACAAATTAATTTTTTTATATCTATTAAAACAATGCTATGTCTTAACAGAACAAAATCCCTCCACCAATCACACACATTACAACTGAATAGACCAATAATGAATAGATTGATAAAGCGTGACTGCTATCGCCTTGTAATTGGGATCCAGAAGATGGAGAAAGAGCTTTTGAAGTTGAGGTTTTGATATTATTATTAAGCGTATTAGTCGTACAATGTTGAAAACAAAGCGCTTGTATAGTAACATCAATATCTATGAAAAGAAATAATTAAAAAGTTAGTAGAAACCGATGCGTCATATTACAGAAATATAAAGATACTTACAGATATGGCAATCACTACAAGATTCCACCCTAGCTGATACAACAGCAAGGAAATTCAATAAAATTAGTAAAAATGCAAAAGTATTGAATTTCATTTTTGTGTAGTCTTTTAAAAGATTCATTAGACAAACCCTTTTATAGTGATCTCGGCTTCTGACATGCTGATTTCCGAACTTTCGCTCTACATGTCGCACGTAACTTATTACGGATTATCCGATAAATGCATGCGCCAAAAATGAACATTCTTAAGAATATCCTCATATGATCAGTATATAACCAAATATATCTTGTCTATGATCTCGTTACACAGTGAACACGTTTTACACAGTTATGGGCGCATTTTTGGAATTTA
This sequence comes from Diversispora epigaea, assembly GCA_003547095.1. Taxonomy (NCBI): domain Eukaryota; kingdom Fungi; phylum Glomeromycota; class Glomeromycetes; order Diversisporales; family Diversisporaceae; genus Diversispora; species Diversispora epigaea. Next base: position 554,739 of record PQFF01000051.1, on the reverse strand, counting down.
ATCACGATTATCCAGATCCTTGATTGTGATTGGATCAACGGAAATCTATAAAGATAAAAAATAATAAAGATTTTAAAAAAACTCAAAACTTTATTATATTAACCACCTTCCGACCTCTAAGTAAAAGTATTCAGCATAATATTTTACATACACTTATCTTATTTTATAAGACTTTATTAAGTAGGCTAAGGCACTTCGTCTGTTTAAATAATCAAATAAATAACCGTCTAACCAATTGATCCACTGCCTAACCAATTGTTCTACCTTCTAACCTGTGACAACTTATTTTATTTCTTCTTTTTAATGCTCAATATAGTTGTTTTATTCTATTTTTTTTTGTTATTTTTGTTTGGTTTATACTAAAAAAGAAACTTTAATTAATAGACAAAGACGTATTATATATATATTTTATTAAGGAGTAACAGTTGTGAGATTTGTGTAACCTATTATTATTTAATTCTTAAAATGCGCCCATATGTATAAGAGTCTTGATCGTGCGTATACACATTAAAGCTCATTTTTTTGAGCTGATAGATTGATTATGTATTTTTGAACAATCACAATTCGCAGCAGTTGTGATTAATTTTTCTCTCATACAGAGAGGAAAATGCTAAAACAACTATTAATGAAGAATTAAAGTTTTTATTTTTGGATACTCGAAATTGGTCTCACATCCTTGATAGGAAATGATAAAGAATTTGTTTTACGTGATAATGATCGCGCAATTTTAATTAATAATTTATGAAGAGAATTTTATGAACTGGATAACCAGAAACAGATTCTACCTTTTTTGCATCGCATGATAAAAAAAAGGGCTGTCTTGTTTTCTTGCACCTTTTCAAGATGAACCTAATATAATTAAGAGACTCTATTGACCAAAGATATTATATGTTTTAATTAATAATGTATTAGGATTTTATAGAAAAACATAAGCAATTCGAGTTACCAGCTTTTTTCTTGTGTAGGTTAATACATATTTTTTTTTTAAAAAAAGATGATGAAAATGTCAGAAAGAAAACTTACCATTTTTTAAATATTATGAAAATAGAAAATTTTTTTTTGAAAATCTCATTAATTTAATCACGACATATTAACAAATATCAAATTTTAATATTTAAATTTGCGTTCATTAAAATTTAATTAAGTAAATTTTAAATTTGTCATCGAAATTTAGCTCCCACTTATTTAATACGTGTTCACTAAAATTCCTCTGGTAATTTGCGATTATTAATATAACTATTTAATTCATGTTCATCATATTTCACTACTTTATAGTCAGGCGGTTAGCTAAATGTTTATGCATTTAGTCAATTTTTATTCTTTTATATGTAAATTAAATTTGAATTTTATTTTGTGTTTTTTTATGAGTAAAGAGAAGACCTCACTCGTCGTATAAAAAAAAAAAAAAATTTTTCACTGCTTTATATAAATTTTTTTAAAAAAATTAATTATTTATTACTTTTTGAATAAATGTACTAAAAAATTTATATTGAAAAAAAAATATATATTCGTTGAGTGTAAAAACTCGAATATATCCAGTTGAATATCTACAATTAATTTAAGTACACCAAAAGTTTATTGATTATTATTAAAAATTTTTTCCCCAGTTTGATTATCAAGACTTGCTGGCTGTGTATATGCACTAGGGCCTTAAAAAACACCATTCTTTTATGGTTAAAGCGCTAAAAAATATTCTAAACATGGAAAAAAAGATTGTTTTCCAGATTGTTTAAAGTGGCTCGCATGTGATCTTCAATTTTTTAGTCAATTAAAATACCAATCAGAATCTACAATATGAAAAATAAAATTTTCGAAAGTTTAGATTATCTGCTATATAAATAAAAGTTGTGGCGTCAATCACAAAATTTTACCCATTTCGACCATTAATAATCTGACTAGAACAGCTATTTTTAGTAACACATCAACCCAATTGACTTTTATGGTTTGGTATCAGTTCGGTTTGGTTTAGCTTGCCTTGCGGTTTAAAAATTCGATATTTATTTATATATCATGTATATTCTTTTTATATCCATCAAAATCACCCAAAGATAGATTATCTGTAAAATAATTTAAACAAAATTTTCTTGAGTTTTCAAAGGAAATAATCATTAAAAAATAACCTATAACTACAATTTCTTCCAAAGAAAATAATCATTAAAAAACAACTTAGAACGACAATTTCTTCCAAAGGAAACAAAAAAAATTAAAAAACGTGCTGATGAACTCTATCCGTTTATATGTTTTCTTTTTGGTAGCTCTCCTAACCTTCGTACCTATCGTTCGAGCGGATTGTTCAAATTCAGCTAAGTATAGTCATTGTATGAAGGAAAGGAGTGCCAAGTCATCTTCTTGTACTTCAACTGATTATATTTGTTTATGCAGTGCAGTTAAAGGTATGAAATTATATAAATTTTATGTTATATTTGTTCTAAAGAAAAATTTAAGCTCAACGAAAAACAGAAATTCATTTCATTCATTTCTAACAACGTAGATTTTTCCGATTGTTACGAACTTTGTACCGATGATGCTAATACTGTATCCGAAGCTTCAAATTATTCGGTAATTATTTTATTTTTAAATTAAAAAAATTTAGATACAAATTGATTAACTATTGATGCTAATTATGTATTCTTTGGAAAATTAACAGCAAGTTGTCTCAGCAACTTGTAGCCTTGCTAGTAGTCAAAGTCTTGCAAGTCTGACTGCGACCTTGGCCCCGGCTGTAAATTCGCAAACTCCGGAGCCATCGAGTTCTTCAACAGTGGCAACATCTACATCGCTACCAAGTGAATCTTCTTCCAATGATAATAGTAAAATTAAAAATTTGATTATTGGATTTTTTGTTGGATTTGCATTACTTGGATTGTTAATCTGCTTTATATATTGGTTGAAAGTAAAATCCGCAAAAAAGACACCAGATTTTGAAATTCCATCAGTGGCACAAAGGAACCCAGATTTTGAAACATACTAAATAATTATCACATAATATATATCTAGAGTTTAAATTAAATTATTTATTGCCTATTTAGATTAATGCGTAATCAATACATTAAGTTTTAATTAATTAATTAATAGATTAAATAATATTTTAAAATTTTTAACTGAGATCTTTTATTAATAATAAATTAGTTTAGAAAATTTCTCTTTGGGAAAAGGGGTATGGTCTTCACGTTTTTAGTGAATTTCTTGAAAAAAAAATTTACTTTGGGTTGGGTTGGGTAAATAAAAAAAAATTTTTTTCTCATTGGAATTTCTTTTTGATCCAATGAGTAGTATCATCAAACCTAAAAGTTATGATGCACTTTGCGGTATGACCTTTGAAGATCACCATTCCATTTTTGTAAAAGCCAAAACAAACTTTGAAACAATTATTTCAATTGTTCATTTCATTATTTGATTAAACATTCTATTTAACTCTCACGCTTTCCTCAATTGATTTTTGACTGAATTTGTAATTATAATTAATTGGATTAATAATTTAATTTTTAATAAAATAAAACATATTTTTTATTTTCACGTAGAATTTTTTTTACCATCAAACCTAAAAGTTATGAGATGCACTTTGCGGTATGATCAATTTGTTCCTTTGACGATCATTCGTTTTTATAAAAGCCTTTTGATAAAGAAATGATCTGATTTTTAATAGATAGTTCATTGGCGCGTAAAAATAAGAATTTTTTCGCGCATGGTATTTTTTCCTTCACTTGGAAATAGATAAAAAAAACGTTAAAATTGTAAATTTATATTTTTTAAAATCGGTGATAACTTCGAGATAATGAAAATTCCATCAAAGAAAAGATTAATTGGATAGTATACAAAATTGAAATAATAAATAAACAAACACTTTTTAAGAGTTATAATATAAAAAATATAAAACTTTCCATTTATTTTCAAATATTTAAATATTAGCCATAATTCAAAGGGAAATTTGTGTCTAATACATAAATTTAAAATATGAATGATTTATTATTCTTTTGTTTTTTTTTTTATTTAAAAAGATCTCATTTTTTTATTATATGTTAACAAGATTACGATTTACTGTATACTACCGGTGACAGATTGCGGAACAAACCTGTCCTAGTTTTTATTGTCAAAAAAATTAAATTTATTATTTTAATCAAATATCTCTTTTTTTTTAAAAAAAAAAAAAAAAGCATTTCCTCCATAATTTTTGAACCTAATATAATGCGCTTTGAACTTATTTGATTTTCTACTTCACTAAAAAGTCATTTGGAAGGTACTGAAGTAGCTAAATATTTTTTGTACAATATTAAAAAATTCTTTTTTCACATTTTCTGCTGGCTTGGCCAAGATAATATTCAATTTCATTTAATTCTACAATTTTTGCTTCATCAGGTTCTCTAAAAATATAAATATTAAACGAATAAATGAAGGAATTCATATTGTGTTTTATATATGTTTCAGATTTCACCTTAGGTATCACCATTTGACCAGAATTATAATGTATATTCTATGCAGATCTTTCTAACTTTAGCCAACCCCAACTCCAACTTTGGTCAGTTAACATCTGAGTTCTGAGGTACAACATATATAGTCAGGGTTGGAAATTTGTATGTTCTGTATACAGTGATACAAATTAATATCTTTGAACGGTTTTTAGAAATGGAGATTAATCATAAAAAAGCCCGAACCAATTAATTACATATGAACAGTTAATGCGTTCCATTCAAATCTTCTATATCATCTTGATTGGAAATGTTTCAAGTTATATGGTTTGCACTCCGGGCATATTCCAAAAAATGCCATTTTTGTTCTTTCATAGCGCATAAGGTAAGAGTTTTCTTCTTTAAAAAAAATTTTTTCTTAAACCTAAAATAGAATTGAGTAACATTATGTAAAAAGGCAATTTTCTCGTTTCTCGGTGAGATAAATACACAAACGATTGGTAAAAACAAGTTTTAAGATTATTGACCAATTCTTTTATAAATAACTTTTTATTATTAAATATAAATAATAAATAGTTTGTGCAAATTAATAATAAATATTGTAATCCTAAATAATGAATAATAATCATAATCAGAACAAGTATTAGGAATTTCGAAATTTTTATTTGAAATTCTTGAAAATTCTTTTTAATCGTATCTCCACAAAGTGTGGATTCCAATTTTCTAAATCCTAAATAACTTGTATTTCTGTAACAAATATTGCATAATTTCTTAAATTTAAAATTTAATAGAGAATATGTGCTGAACATGTTTGTCGTGCTTTTTTTATGTGTAAAGTTGATTTAAACGCTGATCGTAATGTAAAAACGCTAAACCTTTTCCGGTGTGTGACTAGCAACACATATATAAATCGGTGTATTTCATTCATTTTAATTTTGAATCATGTCCCAAGGAAAGGCATACGAAAAAAAAATGGATAATTTAATTATTGAAGATACAATTCAAAAAGAAAACATCCCGTTTTATCAATACTCTGAATTTGAGAATGTAAAATTGATTGCCGCAAATATTTTTAAAGCCGCTTTTAAAATTTCTCAAAAAACTATCGCACTTAAATGTGTTTCTTTGAACGATAAATTTACACTGGAAAATTTAACAAATGAAGTGAGTTAAATTAAATTAATTATTCTATAACTTGAATTCGCCGTTAATATTTTCTATTTTCACTATTTTAAATTGAAAAAGATTAAAAGACATCGAAAATTGGAAATCCATGATAGTATTCTTAAATTCTATGGCATCACTAAGCAAGGTAAAAATATTTAGATATTTGGATTATGTTTTTTAACGCATCTGCATTATTATTTTATTGGTTGAGTTACTAAGTTTTTTTTATCATATGACTAATGCAAGGGTTATGGTTAGTTCAGGTAAAAATTTGTCACCCTGTGTCACACCAGTTGAATATCAATTTTAATTATAAATCCCTGGGACAGACATGTCAAAACCATATTTGTCACCCACCCATTATCTGTCACCAATAAACCCATGCACCCTTATTAATTACTCATTTATTTTATTTATTTAAAATTGTTTTTATTTTTATAGAGGATACCAACAATTACATGATCATCCTCGAATATGTCAATGAAGGTTCTCTTCGTCAATATTTGAAAACCAATTTTCAAAAAATGGATTGGAATGCAAAATTAAATCTCGCAAAACAAATTGCAAATGTTTTGATGTTTTTACATTCTAATGATATCATTTATGAAAAATTAGTAATTATTTTTTTTTTCAATATTCTTATTTAAAATTAATGAATTATTTTTAATTTTTATTTATTTATAATTAGAATCCTGAAAATATTTTTGTTCATAATGGGATCATTAAATTTAACGTTTTTGGAATCACAAAAATTATTTCTGATTCTTTAAGTTACCTTACAAATACTCTTGGTCCAATTCAATACATGGATCCTCAATATTTAGAACTCTTCAGCATGATTGGCAAAAATAAGAGTTCTGATATTTTTGGTCTAGGGATTACTCTTTGGGAGATTTCTAGTGGTATTCCTCCTTTTGAAATGGAATCCTCGTCAAATGTTGATTTGTTAAACAATATTGTAAAAGAAAAAAGGGAAATAGTTATACCTGGAACACCTCATAAATACAAGGAAATATATACTGGTATAAATTTAAATAATTTATTAAAATCAATTATTTTGTTTAATAATAAATTATTAATATTATATTGACAGATTGCTGGAATAACAATGGAAACTTACGACCGGATATTTTTCAAGTTGTTAAAAATCTTTCCGAAATCATCATCTCTGATACAAGTGTTGAATTTGAACCTCCTCAATCGCAACCTTATAATGTCACAGATGTTAAATTGGAAAATTTAAACAGGTAAGTTGCATTTTTTAATATATTTAAACCTTTAGAACATTTATTAAATTCTAAAATTTTCTTTATTAAGGCAAAATGAAGAACCTATAATTAAATCTAATCTCCCTTTTAATGTCACGACTGAAGTTAATGGTTTGACCTGTTTGAATTTTTCATTGATATACACAAAAACATTTCCGAAATATAAAACAAATTGTAATTAAAATTATATTATAGAACACGAGAAGAATCCAGTCGAAATTCTTTACGAAATGATTCGCCATCTATCTTATTATTTGCTCAGTATCTCAATAGAATTTTTTTACAATTTTTTTGCATATTGGGCGACGTTTGCAATTTTCATATTTAATTCATGTAATCTTTATTTAGGTAGCGTAATTTTAATTCTTTAAAGTCTTTCTCGAAAGAAGAAAAATTTCAATTAAAGGGGTCATAGAAAATCAATTATTTTAATTAATTATAATACATTTGAAAAATTCAAAATAATAGAAGGCAAAGTTCAGGCATATTCTAAACCTTCAAGAAAATGTGAGGCAGTAAAAAGTTTATATGATGACAAATATTTTATGGATAAGGTAATTAATAAATAAATATTATTTTTTTATCAATTAAAATATTCCGAGATAAAATTAAAAAATACCAATTTTTCCTAAACTTCTAGTTACAAAATATTAATGCAGTCAATTGTTATCACGATAATATTAACTTTCATGGAATCAGCATGGGTAAGATAAATTCTTATTGATTTGCTATTTATTTCTTTGTTTTTCAATATTTAATGATTATAATTTTTAATTTTCAATAAATATTACCAAGATCTTTTAATGGAGACATATTATCTGATGTTTCAGAATGCTAAAAAGAGTAATTTGAGAACTTATTTGCAAAAAAATTTCGAAGAACTTGATTGGAAAACTAAAATCAATATGTCAAAAGATTTGGCAAGAGGTCTACAGTTCATTCATCAAGCAAATCTTGTTAATAGATACCTAGTAAGCGTATACTATTTATAAGGCAAAACTAATTATGTAAATTATGAATTATGTGAATGTATCTCTAAATTCATGTTTTTTTAATAGAACCCAAATAATATTTTGATTCATGAAGAAAGGTTAATTGCAGATTTTGAATTATCTAAATCATTAGATTCTGATTCTGATCCTGATTGTATACCTATACCAAATACATCTTCAGAATTTTATAGTTTGGGGGAATTTTATGATTTAGATATATTATATACAGTTAAATCTGATGGAAGGGAAACACCGATTCAGAGAACACCTTTGGATTATTTTGACAACAATTCATGCGCATGGAATCATAATCCAACCCAAAGATCAATTATAGAATATACTTATAATTCTCTTGGTAATTCTCTTGATAATTCTCTTGGAAATATTGAAAAATTTGAAAAAGATTCCGTATCATCTTGTTCTTCTAGTTTGAGAACCACAGGTATTTCTTTAATATCTATATCTATAAATATAATATTTTTTGTTTTGACTTTTATTAATCAATCTTTTTTTTTTTAAATCGTATAAAAGATATTAATTATACATACGACCATGCAAGTATGTCATTATTGAATTCTATAAAAGTGAAAAATCCGATTTTCTTCACTTTTCCTAATTTAGCGAACTGTGAAATCACGGATATTTTTTGACATTTATTTAATATTAACAGTAAATATTTATTAATCAATCGATTTATTTTGTATTGTTTAAAAGATACTAATAATTCATACAACCGAACAAGTAATCCAAGTATATTTCTATTAAATACATTCCGAGCAAGTAATCCAAGTATGTTTCAATTGAATACATTCTGTTTTGTTATAATACAAAGCATTGTTTATGGTTATATAATATGTATTTTATTTGATACAATAGAAATATAATCTTTAATATGATGCTCTATTATATTTTTAAAATATTATTTTTAGTCATAGAATATAATGGAAAAGCTTCTCCTCATAATTGTAATGACCATGAACGGTTTGATGATATTATAAAAAACGACGAGATTATCAAATATGATTATGATGATTTTAAAAATCTCATACATATTGGAGAAGGGGCATTTGGAAGTGTTTACAGTGCTACATTGACAGATAAGGAAATGACAACGATGAAAGTGGCTTTAAAATTTATTGTTTGTGATTCTATAAAATTATTTGTCAATGAGGTAAATATTATTTTAATAACAATCTTCTACTAAAAGAATTGGGAATTTACTTTGGATATTATTATATCCTTATATTTTCAGCTCAAACAACATTCAAAAGTTTGCTCCCATGAAAACATTATTGGGTTTTACGGAGTTTCGCAAAAATGTAAAAAAAAATAAATATTATTTCATATCAAATTTAATCTATAAATATTTTCCAAAAATTTATTATAACGTATATTGTTGATTTATGCAGATGAGAATAGTAATGAATACCTACTTGTATTGGAATATGCAAACGGTGGAACTTTACGTAATTATCTAGAATCCAACTTTAAAAATCTCGAATGGAGTGATAAGTTAAATCTCGCCCAACAAATCGCTAAAGGAATTCAACATCTACACTCGCATAATGTCATCCATAGGGATTTGGTAATAATTTAATTAATTTTTTAAATGAAAAGACTTTTTTTAATTATTTAAATTAATATAATTTTGTTTTTATAGCACTCGAAGAATATACTTATCCATAATAATATTATCAAGATTAGTGATTTTGGGTTAGCCAAGTTTATTTCTGACCCTTCAATTACTTTATTAAAATTAGCCGGGTCAATAGAATACTCGGATCCAATGCTTCTCATTGAATGGGAAAATTTCAATAGAACAAAAGCCTCGGACATATTTAGTTTTGGAATTTTATTATGGGAGATTTCTAGTGGGGAAATTCCATACAAACAATATTCGGGACTATCGAAAATGTTTCACATTACAAAAGGAAATAGAGAAACTCCAGTCATAGGGACACCACAAAATTATATTAATATTTACAAAGGTTGGTTGTTTTTATTTTAAATTAATATAGTTATATATATATTTATGAATATGAATCAATTACTTTTTCAATAGGTTGTTGGAAACAAGAACCAAATCAACGTCCAAAAATTGATGAAGTTATACAAGTTCTTGAACAATGTTAACAGATATAATTGATCAATTAAATTAACTTTATAAATTTATCCAAACTATATTATATTATATTTTTTTTTATACTCTACAAATAATAAATGATTAAGATAAATAATTTACTTATTCTATTATTATCAATTATTTTTATAATATACGTATTATTATGATATAAATATTGCAATATTGCTATTAGTGTTTGCGATATTACTAATAATATAAACTACTGCTAATAACTGGATCTAATACTAATGATTTAATAAATATTTAATATCAATATAAATGATAAAAATTAATGTTTGTAATTTAATAAATTTTAATAAATTTAATTTTTTACTTGAATAATTTTCTACTCAAGAATTCTTTACCTTTTATTCCTTAGACTAGTGGAGAAAGGAAAGAAGTAGTTAAAAAAAAAGCAATACAACAACAACAGATCAATTGTCTTTATTCTAATGCTTATTTGATGATTTTTTATCATTATTTTTGAACTTTGTTCAGAGAAAGCACAAAAATATTATTTGAATCTGTGGCGACATACGTGGATATTATTGATATTTCATAACTATATATTATTATTATTATAAGAGAGATAAAATGGTTTTACTTAAATGTATTTTTGTCATTCGTAGTTGAGATTTAGAAAAGTGTATTTGGCGCATTATAGTGATCAACGAAAACTTTAATTCTCTATAATAAAAAAATGCTTAATTTTATAATAAAACTTAATCTTGTACTTAAACCATATTCATTCATTATATGACCAACAAGCGGGCGAATTTAATAGTTGTCATTATTTGTTAAAAAATAATTTCATTTTTTATTCACATCATTTTTATCAAAATATTTCATTTTCAAAGAAAAAAGTTATTCACCTTATAATTCTCATATTCCATCCCACCGTCTAGATATCAATTTTTATTTTTTTTTCAATTTGTCGCTTTTTTTTTTTCTTTCTGCCTGAAAAGAAACGAATATACTCTTATAATTTCCCTGTAATTTGTGTGAACCGAAAACAGTTATTTATTCTTTATTCAAAAAATGTCTTTCTTGAAAGAAGAAAAAATTTCGATTAGAAATTTTAATGGAAAAAAATTGTCAGAACAGTTGTTACAAAATAATGTATCTGTCAACAACAAATAGTTCTGACCAACAGGAAAAATAATTTATTGATTTTTTAAAGTCATAAAATAATTCAACTTTATAAAATTGTCAAACCTTCAAACAATACTTGGTATGAAGCGACACTTAATTAATAGATGAAGTTCAACATTATAATCTAATTCAAAAAAATCTATATTTATATATATTAATTTTAATTATATCAAAAGATATGATGGGTTGTAATTTTAATATATTAAATGTTAAATCTTACCAGATTTATATTAAAAAAACCCCCCAATTAGGAAAACACATGATTTAGTACTTGAAGAAAGTTAAAGAAGCTTAGTTTGCATTCGAAACAAACCATTATGCTACAAAAATAAAATAAAATATGTCGAAGAAATAATTATTTTAAGAGAGAGATTGTTGATGATATAAAATAATGAGAAATTCAAATCATTGAAACAAAAATCAACTACCCGAAATTGCGATACTGATAATACGTACATATAATTACATAATTACAGACACTATCTTTATTTGTTTATTATCATTGTGTTACCAAGAGTAGACTCTTTTCTCGTGTAGTTTATACCTTCAAATATATTATTTATCTACCTCTTACCTTTCAAATTTTAGTATTCAAACACTTTAATGACAGATATTGGCCGTTTGATGGCTCTGATATCTGAATTCTTTGATTTGTTATTCTATAGATTAATTTTTATTTTAGTGATTTGGATTTTTTATGTAAATTATAATTCCTTTGTTCCATCCACCCACTTGCAAACCATGTAAAAAAATCTCAATCTCATTTCCAATGTTCATACAAAAGGAATGTAATGAGACAAAACAGCTCTTTGCTGTTTTATAAAATTTTTATTGAAAACAAAGTCATTGAAAATGAATATATACTTTCAGAATTTGCTTGTATTTAATAATAAAAGAATATATCCCTATTATTCTGAAGGCTTCACATTAATCAATCATCCTTCTGAAGTTTATGAAATGTGAATGTATTGATGGAAACCAGCCCTTCACCCTGGCGTAAGATGAATAAAATCCCTTCTATAGATGATACAAAGATTACTTGTAGAGATTTGATGTTTTGCATTTTAGTTGCATGTGCTGATGCATTATGCGAATATATGCCTCCTTAAAATCTTTGCCTTAACCAGCTATCAGATGCCGAGAAATGCAGTTGAAATATCATTTATTCTTATGCTTGACAACATTGTTCGTAGTTTTGTATGCTTTCCATACAATTTGAAGTATTAATTTTGAGATAAAAAATATTCATATATTTTGAACTCCCTTATTAATGGATAAAAATGATTACAAATATTGGTTAATTAAAATTGGTTTATTTTCAATTTTAATAAAATAATTATAGCACGCTAGTATATTTTCTAAAATAAGATTTTAAATATTGCAAGCATAAAATTTTAAAGATTTATTACGTGCGTGATTAGAAGTTTTTTATGGCAAAAATGACTAAATGAATTTCACAGGTAAGATTTATATAAAACTGTGGTAATTGATCACTAGTGATTCATCTTTTATGTAATTTTTTACTTTATTAATTAGAAATTCAAATTGCTTAGTTAATAATATATAATAAAAGGTATAAAAACTTGTTCGCTATAAACTTTCAATCTGTTATATTATAAACTGTCAGTGGTATATAGAACCAATTAATTTCATTATAGATTAGTGGTTTTAACATGACATGAATTCATATTTATCACTAGACGAGTAAAATTGCTATGAATATCCCTATTGCTTCTTCCGCCGTTAATCCCACAACTGCTGTTTCGACGGCAACTGCGCCTAATTATATTTTTCATAAAAAAATTAATGATCTTCAAAAATACATAATTTGCGCTATCCAAAAGTTTTCTCTTACCATCAACAGCTGCTACTGCCAACGCCTCGGTTACTATCGTGTCCGCCGTTACTGCCACTAAGTGAAAATAAAAATATTTATTTAACAACACCTACGAAGAAATCTTTCTATGCCCTATAGCAAAATGCAAATTGATGACATACCTGTCGTTCCTTCTACATCAACTGCGAATATAATGAATCATAATTAAATAATCGAAGGCTTTTGAATTACATATTCTAAACATTACAATGAAATTATATTCTTACCCCCGTACCAAATCGCTTGTGTTGCTTTGGCGACGCCACGTCTTACTGCCGCCACATCCAGACCAGCTAAAAGGTTCTGAATAGATTTCAAGAGCTTGTCTCTAGTGATGACAGCTAGCCTACCTATAAAAGTTTGAGAAATTCCTGCATCCGCCAATGTTCCTCTCGAAAGCAAGGCTTCGGTAAAAGCTTCCAGATTTCCTGAGAGCATTGCTTGCACTGGTGGATATCCCTCGGCTACAGTTACATAAGATGGAAGAAGGCTTTCCATTAAAGGTCCGATGGCATCCCACGCACTATTTTCAATGAGAAGAGAATTAAAAATGCCTGGAATATCATAAGCTGTCGATTTTGTAGTTAAGATACCCAGAGTCAATGTGAAAATCATTATGAGATTAAAGCTACGCATGATTGATAGATTTCTAAATAAAAAATTGGTCGCAATTCGCAAATATTGTCATTTAACCATAGACTAGGAGAATTTCAATGACTGATAAAATAGCATACTCACGACTGTAAATAAATCTTATTGTATAGTAGTTAAACGCGAGGTTATAAGAGAGATTGGGACAAAGAAAGGTTGTTCTTATACGTGGAAAATAGAAGTCATATGATCTTGTATAAGCTCAATTTTATTGGCCTAGGGCTATGAAATTGATCATCCCAATTGGTTTTCAAATTAAATTGGATGCATCCCCACGATTTTTATGAGCCAAATTTAGACAGTTTATTAAAAAGAAATTCTTAGCGAAGTTAGTGAAGTCAACGGAAAAAACTGCAAAACTTCATAGACAATGAAATTTAATTTTCAAAAAAAAAATTGAAAATTCGTTTTTGGACCCTTTTTAATTAAAATTCACAATGTTCATATCGACCGAAAAAATCTTATTTTAAAGATGAATTCTATGATGTGATTTTCGCAACATGACTTTTTTAATTCATTTCGCGCTTTTTTTAGACCCTTTTTAAATTTTAATGCCAGTCATAGGAAAATAAAATTCAAAATTGAAAATTCATTTTCGCGCTTTTTTTAGACCCTTTTAAATTTTAATGCCATGCCAGTCATAAGAAAATAAAATTCAAAATTGAAAATTCATTTTCGCGCTTTTTTAGACCCTTTTTAAATTTTAATGCCAGTCGTGGGAAAATAAAATTCAAAATTGAAAATTCATTTTAATGCCAGTCGTGGGAAAATCATTTTCGCGCTTTTTTTAGACCCTTTTTAAATTTTAATACCAGTCGTGGGAAAAATAAAATTCAAAATTGAAAATTCATTTTCGCGCTTTTTTTAGACCCTTTTTAAATTTTAATACCAGTCGTGGGAAAATAAAATTCAAAATTTAAAATTCATTTTCGCGCTTTTTTTAGACCCTTTTTAAATTTTAGAGCTTATCGGCTCATCTTGGCAAATTAATTTAAAATTAATTTCGGGAATTCCCTTTGGGAACACACTTTATTGTCAATGCGATCACTTTAAATAAGAAAAAAAGAATGTATAAATGCAGCCCAAATTTTTATAACCCAATAATAACATAAACATGATGAAGTCAAACTGCTTTGTTCTCGCAATATTCATATTTCTTGCGGTTAGCAGAACTTTCGCTTTCACAGGAATTTTCGATTGTTCAGATGGTGGTAAGTTTCCAATAAATAATTTTTAATTTCTTATGTTTAGACCTATCTCTCTGTCCCTATTAAGCTTATTCCTTCCAATAGCCTGGATTGGAAATCCTAGATGGGGTAATGACTCTACGAATGCGTTGGTTCTTACTATCGACTTAAAAGGACCATCTCCCATCCAAGCCGTTGGAAATTACAAAATTTACTTTTATTCGACAGGCAAAGAAGCCAATACCACAGAATCCTATTATGTATTCATGCACACTGATGACTGGGTAAACGGGTATTCTAATAATATGTTTACCGCTAATGGCGACAGTACCTGGGTGGGAGCCAATCCGTATTCGTTGGCTTTAACTTATAGTCCTATAAAATTTCCACCATCTGGAACGATGGTCACGATACAAGCAAACATTCATTACGGCTGTACTCTTGCTTCAGATTTAGTATGTCACTATTGTCCAATACGAATTTATACTAGATGCCCATGATTATTTGACCTTTGATACAAAGGAAAATATTATAATTTCATAATCAGAAATATATNGCCCAAATTTTTATAACCCAATAATAACATAAACATGATGAAGTCAAACTGCTTTGTTCTCGCAATATTCATATTTCTTGCGGTTAGCAGAACTTTCGCTTTCACAGGAATTTTCGATTGTTCAGATGGTGGTAAGTTTCCAATAAATAATTTTTAATTTCTTATGTTTAGACCTATCTCTCTGTCCCTATTAAGCTTATTCCTTCCAATAGCCTGGATTGGAAATCCTAGATGGGGTAATGACTCTACGAATGCGTTGGTTCTTACTATCGACTTAAAAGGACCATCTCCCATCCAAGCCGTTGGAAATTACAAAATTTACTTTTATTCGACAGGCAAAGAAGCCAATACCACAGAATCCTATTATGTATTCATGCACACTGATGACTGGGTAAACGGGTATTCTAATAATATGTTTACCGCTAATGGCGACAGTACCTGGGTGGGAGCCAATCCGTATTCGTTGGCTTTAACTTATAGTCCTATAAAATTTCCACCATCTGGAACGATGGTCACGATACAAGCAAACATTCATTACGGCTGTACTCTTGCTTCAGATTTAGTATGTCACTATTGTCCAATACGAATTTATACTAGATGCCCATGATTATTTGACCTTTGATACAAAGGAAAATATTATAATTTCATAATCAGAAATATATTCTAATTTTCATAGTTTTTTTTTTGAAGATTTCAATTATAAATAATCATTCAAAAGTTCACACCCACTTCAACGATATTTAATTGGTTAGAGTATTATTTATTGCACGTTTTTATCTCACTTCATGTATTTCGAGATTATAATAAAAAGCACACTTTTTGAAACATGAAATAAAGAATATTTTTTAGAAAAATTTTTTTTTGGCAAAATCACCTAAAGTTATGATACAGCATGATCAATTTGTTCCTTTATAGTAAGTTTCCTAAAAGTTTTGAGATGCACAATCAATCCTTTGACGATCACATTTCGTTTTTTTAGTAATTGATCAGCCATTTGGTGCATTTTAGTGATCTACAAAAACTTTAATGAAAAAATGCTTAATTTTATAATAATAAACTAAATATTTTATAAACTTATATAACCAACAAGCGGGCGGGCGAATTTAATAGTCATTCTTATTTCAAAAAATAATTTCGTTTTTTTTATCCACAGTGCAAACCATTTTTATCAAAATATAAATGAAATTTTCATTTTCAAAGAGAAAGTTATTCCTCACCCGGGTGAATTTCTCACCCAAGATCCTTATAATTCTCATATTCCATCGCGCCGTCTGGATATCATTTTATATTGTCACATTATTTTTACTTGGTAATCATCTGGTAATCACATGAAGTAATATTACTCGAGAATTAAAATTACAATTTTTTCCTGTCTGCCTGAAAAGGAACGAATATACTCTTATAATTTTTGTGTTCCATTGCGTTATAATTTTTATAATTTTTATAATTTCACTCTTTTCAAATTAGTGCGATAATGTGATGTAAATCAATTTTTATAAAAGTATTTGTATTACAGATTGCAAAATTGACTAAAAACGATTACCTTTGCTTATTTGATTAAAAAAGCTTTATATGGCTTTATATAACCTTTATATTTGAAAAAAAAATTTTTTTTTATCTTTAATATAATATTTGATATATTTTTAATTAAATAAATCTTTGAAATCAAGTTATTTATTACATGTGCAATTTTATTGATTTTATTTCACAATAATAATTATAATAAATATATTTTAGCAAGTAGAAATGACTGTTTAATAGATATATTTTATTATTTTATATCAAGTTATTTAAGAATATGGGTTTAATAAAGAAATAATATCGTGTGGAAGTCACGTGATTTACAAATCACATTACAAATTTTTATTGGCTAAAATGGCAAAAGTATGGTTTTTGATATACCTACGGTTATTTTTTTGATATATCAAATTTCATGTGACCAAATAGTTATTTTTTTGATGCATCTTTAAATAAACAATTATAGGCATATCAAAAAAATAACCATTTTTTTCAGAAATTTTTGATATATCAAAAAAATAACCACAGGTGTCTCAAAAACGATACCTTTGCGCTAAAATGATCATCGATCACATGAGATCAGTTGTTTTGTCACATTACAAATTTTTATTGGCTGTTTATTTGAATTCAGTATATTAAAATGTCGGTCACCATATTTTTATAAAGAATTAGAAAATATTCAGCCAAATGAGAATAATATTAAAATAATTACCATGCCAAATATTTCTGCTCAGATTTTTGAACCGTTGTGTGTCCGGAGCAAATTTATTAGTTTAAATTGTTAACATTTATAATTGATAATTGGATAGTTTATTATAGTGTAATGAATGATGATTTATTATAGTATAATGAATGATGATTTATTATAGTATAATGAATGAACAATAAATATAAATAGTAACGATATGTAGTTATCTTTGTATCTTGTTTATTAGACGTGACAACTGTTGTCTTGTTTATTATTTATTATTTTTTATTAGACGTCACGCGACGTGACAACCGGAAATCTCCATGTGACTTCGATTTTCACATAGTGCAGAATAATATATAGTCCTACGCTTACGCTCCGGACAATAACTAAATTTTTTACATTATCGCACTAATTTGAAAAAAGCGATAATTTGTGTGTACCAAAAACAATCATTAATTCTTTATTCAAAAAAAAATCTTTCTCGAAAGAAGAGGAAAAAAATTTTCAGAACAGTTTTTTATTATAATATATCTGTCAACAACAAATAGTTCTGACCAATAGGAAAAATAATTTATTTATTTCTTTAATTATTCATTAAGAAGTTATTACAATTTTATAAAATTATCAAATGATCTCAAACAAACCTTCAAACAATACTTGGTATGAAGTGTCACTTCCTTAAAGTATAGATGAAGTTCACCATTACAATTTAATTCAAAAAATCTATATATATTAATTTTAATTATATCAAAAGGCATGATGGGCTGTGTAGTAATTTTAATAATAACAAAATGATAAATGAAAAGAATATTTTTCATTTATTACCTGAAATTTCTTAGTCATAATTTTGTGTTATAGATTGTGTATAT
>PQFF01000051.1:486067-536163 GCA_003547095.1 Diversispora epigaea | reverse complement strand
TAATGAATGATGATTTATTATAGTATAATGAATGAACAATAAATATAAATAGTAACGATATGTAGTTATCTTTGTATCTTGTTTATTAGACGTGACAACTGTTGTCTTGTTTATTATTTATTATTTTTTATTAGACGTCACGCGACGTGACAACCGGAAATCTCCATGTGACTTCGATTTTCACATAGTGCAGAATAATATATAGTCCTACGCTTACGCTCCGGACAATAACTAAATTTTTTACATTATCGCACTAATTTGAAAAAAGCGATAATTTGTGTGTACCAAAAACAATCATTAATTCTTTATTCAAAAAAAAATCTTTCTCGAAAGAAGAGGAAAAAAATTTTCAGAACAGTTTTTTATTATAATATATCTGTCAACAACAAATAGTTCTGACCAATAGGAAAAATAATTTATTTATTTCTTTAATTATTCATTAAGAAGTTATTACAATTTTATAAAATTATCAAATGATCTCAAACAAACCTTCAAACAATACTTGGTATGAAGTGTCACTTCCTTAAAGTATAGATGAAGTTCACCATTACAATTTAATTCAAAAAATCTATATATATTAATTTTAATTATATCAAAAGGCATGATGGGCTGTGTAGTAATTTTAATAATAACAAAATGATAAATGAAAAGAATATTTTTCATTTATTACCTGAAATTTCTTAGTCATAATTTTGTGTTATAGATTGTGTATATATTAATAATATTAAATGTTAAATCTTGCCAGAGTTATATAAAAAAAACCCCCCAATTAGGAAAACACATAATTTAGTACTTGCAGAAGCTCAGTTTACATTTGAAACAAACCATTATGCTACAAAAATAAAATAAAATATGAAGAAGAAATAATTATTTTTAACCATGAAGAGGAGAGGTTGTTGATGATAAATGAATTAGTAGAAGATATAAAATAATGATCATTTAAACAAAAATCAACTATCCGAAATTGCGATACTGATAATACGTACTGTACATATAATTACAGATACTATCTTTATTTGTTTATTATCATTCTGCTTTACTGTGTTACCAAGAGTAGACTCTTTTCTTGTGTAGTTTATACCTTCAAATATATTATTTATCTACCTCTTACCTTTCAAATTTTAGTATTCAAACACTTTAATGACAGATATTGGCTGTTTGATGGCTCTAATATCTGAATTTTTTGATTTGTTATTCTATAGATTAATTTTTATTTTAGTATTTTGGATTTTTTATGTAAATTATAATTCATTTGTTCCATCCACCTACTTGCAAACCATGTAAAAAAATCTCAATCCCATTTCCAATGTTCATACAAAAGGAATGTAATGAGACAAAACAGCTCTTTGCTGTTTTATAAAATTTTTATTGAAAATAAAATCATTGAAAATAAATATATACTTTCAGAATTTGCTTATATTTAATAATAAAAGAATATATCCCTATTCTGAAGGCTTTACGTTAATCAATCATCCTTCTGAAGTTTATGAAATGTGAATGTATTGATGGAAACCAGCCCTTTACCCTGGTGTAAGATGAATAAAATCCCTTCTATAGATGATACAAAGATTGCATTTTAGTTGCATGTGCTGATGCATTATGCGAATATATTCCTCCTTAAAATCTTTGCCTTAACCAGCTATCAGATGCCGAGAAATGCAGTTGAAATATCATTTATTCTTATGCTTAACAACATTGTTCGTAGTTTTGTATGTTTTCCATACAATTTGAAGTATTAATTTTGAGATAAAAAAAAAAATTCATATATTTTGAACTCCCTTATTAATGGATAAAAATGATTGCAAATATTGGTTTATTAAAATTGGTTTATTTTCAATTTTAATAAAATAATTATAGCACGCTAGTATATTTTCTAAAATAAGATTTTAAATATTGCAAGCATAAAATTTTAAAGATTTATTACGTGCGTGATTAGAAGTTTTTTATGGCAAAAATGACTAAATGAATTTCACAGGTAAGATTTATATAAAACTGTGGTAATTGACCACTAGTGATTCATCTTTTATGTAATTTTTTACTTTATTAATTAGAAATTCAAATTGCTTAGTTAATAATATATAATAAAAGGTATAAAAAACTTGTTCGCTATAAACTTTCAATCTGTTATATTATAAACTGTCAGTGGTATATAGAACCAATTAATTTCATTATAGATTAGTGGTTTTAACATGACATGAATTCATATTTACCACTAGACGAGTAAAATTGCTATGAATATCCCTATTGCTTCTTCCGCCGTTAATCCCACAACTGCTGTTTCGACGGCAACTGCGCCTAATTATATTTTTCATAAAAAAATTAATGATCTTCAAAAATACATAATTTGCGCTATCCAAAAGTTTTCTCTTACCATCAACAGCTGCTACTGCCAACGCCTCGGTTACTATCGTGTCCGCCGTTACTGCCACTAAGTGAAAATAAAAATATTTATTTAACTACACATACGAAACATACGAAGAAATCTTTCTATGCCCTTTCGCAAAATGCAAATTGATGACACACCTGTCTCTCCTGCTACTTCAACTGCGAATATAACGAATCGTAATTGAGTAATTGAATGCTTTTGAATTACATATTCTAAACGCTACAGTGAAATTTGACTCTTACCTCCATACCAAATCGCATCTGTTGCTTTGGTGATGCCACTTCTTACTGCCGCCACATCCAGACCCGATAAATAGTTCGAAGCGGCGCTCATGAGACTCTCTTTAGTGAAGGCAGTTCCCATCCTACTTGTAAAAGCTTCAGCAATTCCTGCATCCGCCAATGTTCCTCTCGAAAACAAGGCTTCGCTGAAAGCTTCCAGATTGCCTGAGAGCATTGCATGCACCGCTGGATATGTCGTGGATGCAGTTACATAAGATGGAAGAAGGCTATCNCACTAGACGAGTAAAATTGCTATGAATATCCCTATTGCTTCTTCCGCCGTTAATCCCACAACTGCTGTTTCGACGGCAACTGCGCCTAATTATATTTTTCATAAAAAAATTAATGATCTTCAAAAATACATAATTTGCGCTATCCAAAAGTTTTCTCTTACCATCAACAGCTGCTACTGCCAACGCCTCGGTTACTATCGTGTCCGCCGTTACTGCCACTAAGTGAAAATAAAAATATTTATTTAACAACACCTACGAAGAAATCTTTCTATGCCCTATAGCAAAATGCAAATTGATGACATACCTGTCGTTCCTTCTACATCAACTGCGAATATAATGAATCATAATTAAATAATCGAAGGCTTTTGAATTACATATTCTAAACATTACAATGAAATTATATTCTTACCCCCGTACCAAATCGCTTGTGTTGCTTTGGCGACGCCACGTCTTACTGCCGCCACATCCAGACCAGCTAAAAGGTTCTGAATAGATTTCAAGAGCTTGTCTCTAGTGATGACAGCTAGCCTACCTATAAAAGTTTGAGAAATTCCTGCATCCGCCAATGTTCCTCTCGAAAGCAAGGCTTCGGTAAAAGCTTCCAGATTTCCTGAGAGCATTGCTTGCACTGGTGGATATCCCTCGGCTACAGTTACATAAGATGGAAGAAGGCTTTCCATTAAAGGTCCGATGGCATCCCACGCACTATTTTCAATGAGAAGAGAATTAAAAATGCCTGGAATATCATAAGCTGTCGATTTTGTGGTTAAGATACCCAGAGTCAATGTGAAAATCATTATGAGATTAAAGCTACGCATGATTGATAGATTTCTAAATAAAAAATTGGTCGCAATTCGCAAATATTGTCATTTAACCATAGACTAGGAGAATTTCAATGACTGATAAAATAGCATACTCACGACTGTAAATAAATCTTATTGTATAGTTAAACGCGAGGTTATAAGAGAGAATGGGTCAAAGAAAGGTTGTTGGTATTTTTATACGTGACAAATCGAAGTCATATGATCTTGTATAAGCTCAATTTTATTGGCCTAGGGCTATGAAATTGATCATCCCAATTGGTTTTCAAATTAAATTGGATGCATCCCACGATTTTTATGAGCCAAATTTAGACAGTTTATTAAAAAGAAATTCTTAGCAAAGTTAGTGAAGTCAACGGAAAAAACTGCAAAACTTCATAGACAATGAAATTTAATTTTCAAAAAAAAAATTGAAAATTCGTTTTTGGACCCTTTTTAATTAAAATTCACAATGTTCATATCGACCGAAAAAATCTTATTTTAAAGATGAATTCTGTGATGTGATTTTCGCAACATGACTTTTTTAATTCATTTTCGCGCTTTTTTTAGACCCTTTTTAAATTTTAATGCCAGTCATAGGAAAATAAAATTCAAAATTGAAAATTCATTTTCGCGCTTTTCTTAGACACTTTTAAATTTTAATGCCATGCCAGTCATAAGAAAATAAAATTCAAAATTGAAAATTCATTTTCGCGCTTTTTTAGACCCTTTTTAAATTTTAATGCCAGTCGTGGGAAAATAAAATTCAAAATTGAAAATTCATTTTAATGCCAGTCGTGGGAAAATCATTTTCGCGCTTTTTTTAGACCCTTTTTAAATTTTAATATCAGTCGTGGGAAAAATAAAATTCAAAATTGAAAATTCATTTTCGCGCTTTTTTTAGACCCTTTTTAAATTTTAATACCAGTCGTGGGAAAATAAAATTCAAAATTTAAAATTCATTTTCGCGCTTTTTTTAGACCCTTTTTAAATTTTAGAGCTTATCGGCTCATCTTGGCAAATTAATTTAAAATTAATTTCGGGAATTCCCTTTAGGAACACACTTTATTGTCAATGCGATCACTTTAAATAAGAAAAAAAGAATGTATAAATGCAGCCCAAATTTTTATAACCCAATAATAACATAAACATGATGAAGTCAAACTGCTTTGTTCTCGCAATATTCATATTTCTTGCGGTTAGCAGAACTTTCGCTTTCACAGGAATTTTCGATTGTTCAGATGGTGGTAAATTTCCAATAAATAATTTTTAATTTCTTATGTTTAGACCTATCTCTCTGTCCCTATTAAGCTTATTCCTTCCAATAGCCTGGATTGGAAATCCTAGATGGGGTAATGACTCTACGAATGCGTTGGTTCTTACTATCGACTTAAAAGGACCATCTCCCATCCAAGCCGTTGGAAATTACAAAATTTACTTTTATTCGACAGGCAAAGAAGCCAATACCACAGAATCCTATTATGTATTCATGCACACTGATGACTGGGTAAACGGGTATTCTAATAATATGTTTACCGCTAATGGCGACAGTACCTGGGTGGGAGCCAATCCGTATTCGTTGGCTTTAACTTATAGTCCTATAAAATTTCCACCATCTGGAACGATGGTCACGATACAAGCAAACATTCATTACGGCTGTACTCTTGCTTCAGATTTAGTATGTCACTATTGTCCAATACGAATTTATACTAGATGCCCATGATTATTTGACCTTTGATACAAAGGAAAATATTATAATTTCANATCACTTTAAATAAGAAAAAAAGAATGTATAAATGCAGCCCAAATTTTTATAACCCAATAATAACATAAACATGATGAAGTCAAACTGCTTTGTTCTCGCAATATTCATATTTCTTGCGGTTAGCAGAACTTTCGCTTTCACAGGAATTTTCGATTGTTCAGATGGTGGTAAATTTCCAATAAATAATTTTTAATTTCTTATGTTTAGACCTATCTCTCTGTCCCTATTAAGCTTATTCCTTCCAATAGCCTGGATTGGAAATCCTAGATGGGGTAATGACTCTACGAATGCGTTGGTTCTTACTATCGACTTAAAAGGACCATCTCCCATCCAAGCCGTTGGAAATTACAAAATTTACTTTTATTCGACAGGCAAAGAAGCCAATACCACAGAATCCTATTATGTATTCATGCACACTGATGACTGGGTAAACGGGTATTCTAATAATATGTTTACCGCTAATGGCGACAGTACCTGGGTGGGAGCCAATCCGTATTCGTTGGCTTTAACTTATAGTCCTATAAAATTTCCACCATCTGGAACGATGGTCACGATACAAGCAAACATTCATTACGGCTGTACTCTTGCTTCAGATTTAGTATGTCACTATTGTCCAATACGAATTTATACTAGATGCCCATGATTATTTGACCTTTGATACAAAGGAAAATATTATAATTTCACAATCAGAAATATATTCTAATTTTCATAGTTTTTTTTTGAAGATTTCAATTATAAATAATCATTCAAAAGTTCACACCCACTTCAACGATATTTAATTGGTTAGAGTATTATTTATTGCACGTTTTTATCACTCACTTCATGTATTTCGAGATTATAATAAAAAGCACACTTTTTGAAACATGAAATAAAGAATATTTTTTAGAAAATTTTTTTTTTGGTAAATCACCTGAAGTTATGATACAGCATGATCAATTTGTTCCTTTATAGTAAGTTTCCTAAAAGTTTTGAGATGCACAATCAATCCTTTGACGATCACATTTCGTTTGATCAGCCATTTGGCGCATTTTAGTGATCTACAAAAACTTTAATGAAAAAATGCTTAATTTTATAATAATAAACTAAATATTTTATAAACTTATATGACCAACAAGCGGGCGGGCGAATTTAATAGTCATTCTTATTTGTTCAAAAAATAATTTCGTTTTTTTTATCCAAAGTGCAAACCATTTTTATCAAAAATATAAATGAAATTTTCATTTTCAAAGAGAAAGTTATTCCTCACCCGGGTGAATTTCTCACCCAAGATCCTTATAATTCTCATATTCCATCGCGCCGTCTGGATATCATTTTATATTGTCACATTATTTTTACTTGGTAATCATCTGGTAATCACATGAAGTAATATTACTCGAGAATTAAAATTACAATTTTTTCCTTTCTGCCTGAAAAGGAACGAATATATTATAAATTTTCTGTGTTCCATTGCGTTATAATTTCGCTCTTTTCAAATTAGTGCGATAATGTGATGTAAATCAATTTTTATAAAAGTATTTGTATTACAGATTGCAAAATTGACTAAAAACGATTACTAGCGATTACCTTGCGATTACCTTGCGATTACCTTTGCTTATTTGATTAAAAAAGCTTTATATGGCTTTATATAACCTTTATATTTGAAAAAAAAATTTTTTTTTATCTTTAATATAATATTTGATATATTTTTAATTAAATAAATCTTTGAAATCAAGTTATTTATTACATGTGCAATTTTATTGATTTTATTTCACAATAATAATTATAATAAATATATTTTTAGCAAGTAGAAATAACTGTTTAATAGAGATATTTTATTATTTTATATCAAGTTATTTAAGAATATGGGTTTAATAAAGAAATAATATCGAGCGAAAGTCACGTGATTTACAAATCACATTACAAATTTTTATTGGCTAAAAATGATCATCGATCACATGAGATCAGTTGTTTTGTCACATTACAAATTTTTATTGGCTGAAATTTGAGGACCAGGCACGTGATATTTATTTATTTGTATTCAGTACATTCTAACGTATTAAAATGTCGGTCACCATATTTCTATAAAGAATTAGAAAATATTCAGCCAAATGAGAATAATATTAATAAAATTACCATGCCAAATATTTCTGCTCAGATTTTTGAACCGTTGTGTGTCCGGAGCAAATTTATTAGTTTAAATTGTTAACATTTATAATTGATAATTGGATTGTTTATTATAGTGTAATGAATGATGATTTATTATAGTATAATGAATGAACAATAAATATAAATAGTAACGATATGTAGTTATCTTTGTATCTTGTTTATTAGACGTGACAACTGTTGTCTTGTTTATTATTTATTATTTTTTATTAGACGTCACGCAACGTGACAACTGGAAATCTCCATGTGACTTCTATTTTCACATAGTGTAGAATAATATATAGACGCTCCGGACAATAACTAAATTTTTTACATTATCGCACTAATTTGAAAAGAGCGATAATTTGTGTGTATCAAAAACAATCATTAATTCTTTATTCAAAAAAAAAAATCTTTCTCGAAAGAAGAGGAAAAAATTTTCAGAACAGTTTTTTATTATAATATATCTGTCAACAACAAATAGTTCTGACCAATAGGAAAAATAATTTATTTATTTCTTTAATTATTCATTAAGAAGTTATTACAATTTTATAAAATTATCAAATGATCTCAAACAAACCTTCAAACAATACTTGGTATGAAGTGTCACTTCCTTAAAGTATAGATGAAGTTCACCATTACAATTTAATTCAAAAAATCTATATATATTAATTTTAATTATATCAAAAGGCATGATGGGCTGTGTAGTAATTTTAATAATAACAAAATGATAAATGAAAAGAATATTTTTCATTTATTACCTGAAATTTCTTAGTCATAATTTTGTGTTATAGATTGTGTATATTAATATTATTAAATGTTAAATATTGCCAGAGTTATATAAAAAAAACCCCCCAATTAGGAAAACACATGATTTAGTACTTGCAGAAGCTCAGTTTACATTCGAAACAAACCATTATGCTACAAAAATAAAATAAAATATGAAGAAGAAATAATTATTTTTAACCATGAAGAAGAGCGGTTGTTGATGATAAATGAATTAGTAGAAGATATAAAATAATGATCATTGAAACAAAAATCAACTATCCGAAATTGCGATACTGATAATACGTACTGTACATATAATTACAGATACGTACTATCTTTATTTGTTTATTACCATTCTGCTTTATGTGTTACTAAGAGTAGACTCTTTTCTTGTGTGGTTTATACCTTCAAATATATTATTTATCTACCTCTTACCTTTCAAATTTTAGTATTCAAACACTTTAATGACAGATATTGGCCGTTTGATGGCTCTAATATCTGAATTCTTTGATTTGTTATTCTATAGATTAATTTTTATTTTAGTGTTTTGGATTTTTTATGTAAATTATAATTCCTTTGTTCCATCCACCCACTTGCAAACCATGTAAAAAAATCTCAATCCCATTTCCAATGTTCATACAAAAGGAATGTAATGAGACAAAACAGCTCTTTGCTGTTTTATAAAATTTTTATTGAAAACAAAGTCATTGAAAATAAATATATACTTTCAGAATTTGCTTGTATTTAATAATAAAAGAATATATCCCTATTATTCTGAAGGCTTTACGTTAATCAATCATCCTTCTGAAGTTTATGAAATGTGAATGTATTGATGGAAACCAGCCCTTCACCCGGTGTAAGATGAATAAAATCCCTTCTATAGATGATACAAAGATTACTTGTAGAGATTTGATGTCTTGCATTTTAGTTGCATGTACTAATGCATTATGAGGCCTTAAAATCTTTGCCTTATTCAACTATCAGATGCCGAAAAATGCAGTCGACATATCATTTATTAAGTATCTGATTATCACCATTTTTAAATATAAAAAATTTTCCGATATTTTGAACTCCCTTATTAATTATTGGTTTGTTAAAATTGGTTTATTTTCAATTTTAAATAAAATTCTTATTTCATTGAAAAAAACATTAAAAATTTATAGATAAAGTACACTAATATATTTTCTAAAATACGATTTCAAATATTGCAAAGTATTATAATTATAAATGCATCTCTAAGTTTTAATACGTGCGTGATTAGAAGTTTTTTGCGAAATTTTATATATTCAAGTCGTATTTTTGAAGAATAGTTTTTTTATGGCAATAATGACAATGAATTTCACAGGTAAGATTTATATAAAACTGTTAAATAAGGTGGTAATTGACTACTAATGATTCATCTTTTATGTAAATTTTTACTTTTTCCACACTGAATTAATTAGAAATGTAGTTAATATAATATATAATAAAGGTATAAAAACTTGTTCGCTATAAACTTTCTTTCGTTACATATCAACTATCCGTGGTATATAGAACCAATTAATTGCATTATAGATTAATTTTGTTCGTATTATTATTGCGTTGGGACAATTCTATTATTAGCGGTTTTAACATGACATGAATGCATATTTATCACTAGATGAGTAAAATTGCTATGATTATCCCTATCGCTTCTTCCGCCGTTAATCCTACAACTGCTGTTTCGACGGCAACTGCACCTAATTATATTGAGCATAAAAAAAATCAATAATCTTCAAAAATATGTTATTCTAAAAGTTTTCTCTTACCTTCAACAGCTGTTATTGCCAACGATTCGGTTACTATCGTTTCCGTCGTTACTGCCACTAAGTGAAAATAAAAATATTTATTTAACTACACATACGAAACATACGAAGAAATCTTTCTATGCCCTTTCGCAAAATGCAAATTGATGACACACCTGTCTCTCCTGCTACTTCAACTGCGAATATAACGAATCGTAATTGAGTAATTGAATGCTTTTGAATTACATATTCTAAACGCTACAGTGAAATTTGACTCTTACCTCCATACCAAATCGCATCTGTTGCTTTGGTGATGCCACTTCTTACTGCCGCCACATCCAGACCCGATAAATAGTTCGAAGCGGCGCTCATGAGACTCTCTTTAGTGAAGGCAGTTCCCATCCTACTTGTAAAAGCTTCAGCAATTCCTGCATCCGCCAATGTTCCTCTCGAAAACAAGGCTTCGCTGAAAGCTTCCAGATTGCCTGAGAGCATTGCATGCACCGCTGGATATGTCGTGGATGCAGTTACATAAGATGGAAGAAGGCTATCCATTAAAGGACCGATGGCATCCCACGTGCTACTTTCAATGAGAAGAGAACTAAAAATGCCTGGAATGGTATAAGCTGTCGATTTCGCTGATAAGAAACCCAGGGTCAACGTGAAAATCATTATGAGATTAAAGCTACGCATGATTGATAGATTTCTAAATAAAAAATTGGTCGCAATTCGCAAATATTGTCATTTAAACATAGGCGAGGGGAATTTCAATAACTGATAAAATAGCATACTCACGACTTTAAATAAATCTTATTGTATAGTAGTTAAACGCGAGGTTATAAGAGAGATTGGGACAAAGAAAGGTTGTTCTTATACGTGGAAAATAGAAGTCATATGATCTTGTATATTCTTAATTTTATTGGCCAAGGACTATGAAATTGATGGAAATTTATTCCATATCGGTATTCATAAAAAATTAAATCTAATTTAACATAATTTAACAAAATTGGATATTTCATTTTCACGCTTTTTATGGACCATATTTAGATTTAATGTTAGATGAAATTTTCAGCGAAATCAACTGAAAAAAAATCAAAACTGACAATGACAAAAAATCGAAATTCGTTTTCAGGTTTTTTATAGACCCTTTTTTAATTTTAATGCCATCATAAGAAAATAAAATTAATAAAATTAATAAAATTAATAAAATTAATAAATTAATAAAATTAATAAAATTAATAAAATTCAAAATTGAAAATTCATTTTTCGCGCTTTTTATAGACCCATTTTAAATTTTAAAGCTAATCGGTTCATCCCGGCAAATTAATTTAAATGAATTTCTGGAATATCCTTTGGGAACACACTTTAGTGTCAATTCGATCACTTTAAATAAGAAAAAAAGTATGTATAAATGCAGCCCAAATTTTTACAACCCAACAATAACATCAACATGATGAAATCAAACTGCTTTGTTCTCGTAATATTCATATTTCTTGCGCTTAGCGGAGCTTTCGCTTTCACTGGAGTTTTCAATTGTAAAGATGGTGGTAAGTTTCCTATAAATAATTTTTTAATTTCTTATGTTTAGACCTATCTCTCTGTCCCCTATTAAGCTTATTCCTTCTAATAGCCGGGATTGAAAATCCTAGGTGGGGTAATGACTCTACCAATGCGCAGACACTTACTATCGACGTAAAAGGTCCATCTCCCATCCAGGCCGTTGGAAACTACAAAGTTTACTTTTATTCGACGGGTAAAGAAGCCAATACCACAGAAGCCTATTATGTATTCATGCACACTCCTGACTGGGTAAACGGATATGCCAGTAATATGTTTACCGCTAATGGCGGCAGTACCTGGGTGGGAGCCAATTTGTTTTCGTTGACTTTAATTTATAGTCCTAAAAAATTTCCACCATCTGGAACGATAATCACGATCGGCGCAACGGTTCATTACGACTGTACTCTTGGTTCAGATTTAGTATGCAAGTATTGTCCAATGCGAATTTATACTAAAGCCCCATAATTATTTAAACTTATGTTAAAAAGAAAAATATTACAATTTTATAGAGCATAATTAGAAATATATTAAAATTTTTCATAGTTTTATTTTGGCAATATTTTAATTATAAATAAGCATTCAAAAGTTTACATATTATTTATTACACGTTATCATTCACTTTATATATTTCGAGATCATAATAAAAAGCACACTTTTGTAATTTTTTTTGGTAAATCGTGTCAAATCACCTGAAGTTATGATCAATTTGTTCGTTTGTAAAAGCCCTTTTTTGTAAGAGTTCATAGTGCCAAGTTTTGTTCCTCTGAAGATCACCATTTCATTTTTTATCACAAATTATTTTATTAAGGTGATCGTCAAAGAACAAATTGATCAGCAAAGTGCAATCAGACTTTGATCGCGACTTGGCACTAGGGAATGCAGTTATACTTTTTAACTGTACTGTCTTGTTATTTTTCACATATTAAGATTGTGGTGAACCGATTTATGTAATTATACTCGAAATCATCACCAACCTTTCTTAATACTACTAATATAGAACCAAAAATTTATTTGCAAATATAATTGCAAAAAAACTGGCCAGCAGAAATAATCCTGAAATTGTCATTTGGCTTAAAATTTTCCTTGATTTAGCATATACAAGTTTGTAATTTGAATTTTTGCGAAAATACATCTTTAGCATAAAATATTTTATTGTTGATTTTGTTAGAGAAGAAAACGAAGAACAAATTCAGGTACGCTGACATAAAAAAACAATTGTTTACCTTATTTAAAGTAAATTTTTCGAAAATGCATAATATCGGATCGTGGAGAAAAAAACAACAAAATTTTATGCCTCTTTTTAAAAAGTTTTTATAATGAAATTAAATATTTTGGAAAAATCTTATAATAAATTTTCAATATAAAATGCATAGCTTAATAACTCCCATTTAAATAAAGTACATGATAAAAAATTTTTTATTTTTATTGTCTTTATTTTTATTTTATTAATTGTTTTTTACTCAATATTTCTTGAATTGATAAATGTTAACCAATAATAAAGCTGCGCATACTGTAGATCAAAAATAACATTAAAGGTATTATTATTTATTTTACTGAATTAGCTTCAAATGATAATGCAGTTTACAATAATTTACCTATAAATATTTCAAATATATAAAGTATAATAAAAATCAACTAAAATATTTATATTAATTTTTGCAATTTTTTCAGAAATCTTTTGTTTAATAGACATCTTATTTTTTGTTAAACACTGCCTCCTTTATATAAAAATCAAGCAAATAGAAATCTAATGTTTTTTTGTGTGAAGTAAAGTACGTAAATAAGACCCTGTCTGGTGCTCAAAAGCACTGAACAGGATATTTATTTATATAAATTATTATTGTTTCTTAATTATCCAATACTTCACTAATCGATTCCTCTAAACATCCAACACAAACATCGTGATGATAATAATATTTCAACAAATTAATAGTACTATACGAACTTGATTTTATAAAAAATGAGTAATCACGTTCACAACTACATTTCGAATTTGAAATGTATCCAGAAGATAGATAATCAACTTTACCACATATTCGACATTTATCCTTCCCAAGACCGTAAAACATTCTTCCATCTTTCTTATTATATTTATTAGATCCTATTTTAATATACGGTAGATTTTTTTCATATTTGATTTTTCTGTTAACTAGTCTTTCTCTCCTATCTTCTAATGTAATCCAATCTCTATCTTTTCTTTTTGTAACTTTTTTTATCAAACAAACTGATATATCATGATAATTATGTGCACATAATATATCAGTTTTATAATTTAAACTTTGACGAATATTAATCTTTTTATGGTATGCTTTATATGCGGAAAAATTTAAAGTACTGAATTTAGAATAATTATCATAGTTCATTAATGAAAAAATATTGAACCACATTTCAGTCATCATAATATTCTTATTATTTTTACATTTATAATAAAAATAAAATATTCTACTAGTTTTTGCAAAATTATATCCATCTTTAAATGATAAAAAATCAAATATTCTAAATATAATATCGTAACATATTATACTGAAATAATACGTTTTCTTTTTAACATTTTCTAAGACGCGCAATTAACACCCTATTTGGTGCTCGAAAGTACTGAATAGGGTTGATTTATTTATAAATAAAAATACATATTATAAAAATAAAATAAAATATAATCATTAATAATAACAATATATGAAAAATAAATATGAAGTTATTTATTGTATGGAATATATCTATTTACGTGTTTAACCTTTATACATCCTATTTTGCATCTACCCACCAACACGATACCATATATGTCGATTTTATCAAATTCATTAAATTCAATGTTTTCGATAACAAACTCCTCGATAACAGGTGCTTTTTCAAATTGAGCTTTATATTCTTTTAATGCCAATTTTATACTTTCAATCAAATTATTTTCATTACATAATATTATAGTTCTCTTTGAATTTCTTGCCTCATTTTCAGCATTATCAGTATATAATGTATTTGTTACAAAAATACCAATCGTTCCTTCCGGTTGCTTATGTACAGTTCCTGTAAATTCACGAATATCCTTTGGACCAACCTTACACTTAAGATCTTTATTTTTTAACTGCATAATGAAATTCATCGTTCAATAGTTTCCAAATAGATCGATATTTCCATCACCTATAAACTTGTTATCATGCGATGTTCGCGTAAACTTGTTATCATGCGATGTTCGCGTAGCGTTGCATTCGATACCATTATCTCGAAGTAATTGGAGAATCTCGAACTCATAACAATTACCCTTTTCTATGCTGGTCATCTAAAAATATATAATATTTTTTTTATGAATATATGTCATCATCATATCATCCCGGATATCGAGATATTGGATTCTACACTGGCGATTGATGGGCTTTTCACACATCGCAGCTAATACTTCCCCACTCTCACTAACTTGCAACCCAATATAATACTAAACAATACTCAGTAAGCAAATGCTTACCTGTTTCTTAGACATCTTAGAAAAATTGAGCAGTCAATACCTCGATTGACACTGGATGAGGTTCGTGTTTTTCTACGACTATTGCAAGTGATCTAATCAACCGTTTTTTTTGATTGGCTTGTTTACGTTGCATTGTTGAAAGATCACAAAATAACGTAGTTAATTTTATATAGATAAAAAAATCAATAGAATCTTCATATTTAGAATAATCTGAACAATTGATTCGTTTTCCTTGAATATTTTCGTTATAGAAATAAACCTATTATCTTGAATATCTTTCAATATAAATTTTAAATTATTAATATCAATTTCGATATTGAATTGTTTATCGGCAAACCGAGATAATGTATCGAGATCATTTTCTTCGTTATTAGGATGTCCATGAACCGTATCCACTATATCAGGATCTAATTCTTTAAGTATAAAATTATCATTGTTGTAAAAAATAAATAAACTTCGTAATGTTTTTTAGAAATTTCAAATCGTGAAGTGTATTTGTTATAGTTATTTCTTAACCTCAAATCAAAAAGGGACATCTTGAAAAAATTACGCAGATAATATCCTATCCAGTCCTCGAAAGCACTGGATAGGATTACAATAATAAATAATACATATTAGATATTATATAATTATTGAAAATTCAGATTTGATTTTGTATCAATTTTGATAAATTCTTCATATTTAACATGTAAATTGTAATCGATAAGTTTAATGAAATCATTAAAAATTATTTTAATTTCTTTTTTTGAAAGACCTGTGATCTTAGCTCATGTTCGGTAAAGGAGCAGGTCATCATATAAAATATGATAATTTATCATGACGGATGCCAAAAATATTTTGCGATTACATATCTTTGGATCAGTTTTATGTTTGATATGGATCAGTAGAACCAATATTCCAATCATCACTCTTGAACGGACAGAATTTGTTCAACGAATTTCGGAAGAGGAATGGTATTTACATACATATATGTATGTGAAATATCATTTAAACAGAAAAGAATAGCATCGTTAATTTTATCTCTGATATGATTCATTTTATATTGTGCAAATAATACCCTATTGGTGCTCGAAAGTACTGGATAGGGTTAATAATAATATAATAATATAATAATACAAAAAAATTGAATAAAAAATAAATAAATTAAATATCATATTCCAAATCATCTAATCTAGAAGTGTCGAAATCAGTATTACGTTGAGACATATCAAAAATATCATTCCTCCATTTACAAAATTCAGCGGATCTTTCAGAATTCTTTTTCAGTAATTCAAGACGAATTTTTTTATATATATCTTGTTTATTTTCACGATATACAATTAATAATTTTAAAAAATTAACCAAATCATCTTTATTATCTTTAAATGCTTCGTTAAACGCACGATCGTTAATATGATTAATTAGTTTATACGGTTTGTCGAGCTGTCTTTCGAATTTGTCTTGTTCAATTTCTTTATTCTTTCGTTTCTTCACTTCGTGAATTTCTTCAGAAGATTCATAGTTTACGTTCGAATTTTCAGATTCGTTGTTTTGTTCGATTGCTTGATGTGTTCATTTTTTTGAATGTGTAAATTATTATAATTATTTATTATCAAATTTGATAACTTAATGTGGAATCTTGGAAGAAAAATCAAACACCCTTTTATATGTTTAATGAATTAATAAAGATCATAATTTTTTTGATAATTTCTAAAAATTCTTTATTTAAATTGTTACTTCATGGAGTAATGATTTTGTGAAGCAATAATTAATCAAAGTTATATTTTAACTTATTGAAATAATATAATAATCTAACTTATTAAATTGTTACTTCATGAAGTATGTATATCGAATATTGTGGTGACACGGAAACGTCCGTGACCACTAAAGGTGGCGAACAGAGGTGGTAGTTGCACCAAGGCAGAATATGTGCCACCACCTAGGTGAAATACAAAGGTGATTATTTATTCACCCTCATACAACACCTCCAAGTAACAATATATGGATGGCAACCCAGGGTAAAGGTAAACAAAAGAAAAGGTATAAAGAAATCATAGTCGGGCAGTAGTAAAGGAGATTCTTTTTGGGCGAAAAAAAACTCACTTTAATTAATTTTAATAATAAATAATTTCGAATGTTTTCTTCCTTCATTGATATTGGTGATAATAAATAATTTTGGATTTTCCTTCTTTTAATAACTTTAGTACAGATAGTTTCGAATAATTTCTTCATATTTAACTAATACTGTAAATAAATAATTTCTAATAAATAATTTCGTGCAGCAATAGGGATAAGATACGCCAAAAGCAGTAATATATCTCTATTGTTGTATTTCTGTAATAACTTTAATAATTAATTTAGTGCAGAAGGAGGCAAAGTGATAAGATACACCAAAGCAGTAATATATTGCTATTGTTATACTCCTACACGAAATTCTAATAAACTTTAATAAACTATTTCGTATTTCTTGGCAAAGTTACATTAAAAAGTCTGTTTAAGTTTGGTAGTGTGTAAGCGGTAATAAAGATACTTTTACTCCACATGCTCATCGTACCTTCAGATATTACACGTAATTGTATTATTCGTGAGTGTTAGTAAGCAGGTTTAGATCGACTGATTGCCTGACTTACGGTGTTTCGTGATATTGCGCATATTAAAAGCGTGTTAGCGATATATATTGAATTATTACGTGATAAATTGGCTTAACTTTCCATATTGTTCTGCGCAGACCGTGATAATATTAAATCTATTTTTGTTTTTCCCGAAATTTTTTATCAAAATTTATGTCATAATTGCGTAATTTCGATTTTTTGTAACTCCAATGTTCTTAACCTGAAATATAATCTAAATAAAAGAACATACCTCTTTAAGAAATTTAGATATATTATTTAGAATCTTTTATTTCTTTCAAAACAATTTTACATAAGAATTCCCAATCCTGTTTATTAAATTTTTATGTCAATTTTTGATATAACAGAATATACACAGATCCATATCCACCATTTGCTATGTGTTTGAGATCTCGAAAATTATTATAGGGTATCCATTGTAACTTAAAGTAAAAAGAAAAAGTTATTGTTTAATTACCGTGATTTACGGGCCAAAGTACCCCCCTTTTTGTTTCAATGTAAAGTACCCCGGGTATAAGGCGAAAACTCTGAAATTTGTTAAAGACCCGGGGTACTATGGCCCACAATATACGGTAAATGAGATTCTTATCAATTTCGATGGTGCATAAGGTAATTGGGTGATCTACGAAATTAATATTAATATTAAAATTAAAGCTCCCGAACGGCCGGTTCTGGTTTCGGTTCGGTTTTGGTTCATTAAAATTCAAACCGAAAAATTTTCAGTTCAGTTCAGTTCGGTTTCGGTTTCTTTATCCAAACCGAAACCCAACCGAAATATTTTCGGTTTATAATAGGTTTTTTTTTTTTCGGCATCATTTTTTATTTTGCCTTTAATAAAAATTATAATAATGTTTCAAAGCATCTGAAGTTTTGATCGTCCGAAGTTCAGTGTAACATAAAAACCAAAACTAGATTCGATTTGTGGAATACTCTATACGAGGATTGATAAAATATAATGAGAACTACGATAAAGTATGCACAAATCATAAATATAGAATAATAAATATATTTTAAAATATAGAATAAATTGTGAATGTATAAATAAAATACCTAATTATAGCGTTCATAACATCTAAATACAAAGAATCCAAATTGTTGGTTGAACCAGAGATTTTCCTTACTGTAAATAATAGTAGTAATAATAATAATAGAAATAATATGATATTTATTAATTAAATAATACAATTTAACTAAAATACCAACATGAATATCACCACAAAGACACCACAGGAACATAGGAATACTAAAGGAATATCACACAACAACAACAATATCACATAAAAAAAGGCCCAAATGATATTTAATAAAAAAAAAGCCAAACTTTTATACGCTTGAAACATCCAACCTCCTGTGAAAAGTATAACTGTATAATCACTTTCTACAAATAGATCAATTTACGTCTAATAATGAGAATTATTAATGATGGTGGAGTTGGAGTGAAATTTTTTATTCGTTAATGGTTAATAAAAAATATATGAAATATAATAATAATAGAATTATAATCTAATTCCGTTAAATCCGGCACAAATAGTCACCATTATTTACTTCAAAATCAACTCCTAATATTCATTGTATAAAATTATAAATAGTTAGTATTCGGTTTCGCCCAGTTTCATTTTTTATTTAAAAATGAGTCAAAATTTTTTATTGATTTTTTTTTTTTAAATCGAAAAAGGGGGAGAAAATTCAGTAAATTCAGAATAATAATAATTAGATAATTATTATGATCATTATTATGTTTAAGAACAAGGATATCGAGAATAAAAGGATTTTTCATAGAAAAATAGAATAGAATGATATCAAATTGAAAAAAAAACTTAACTCGACGGGTTGATAATAATTTTAGAATATGTATAAGCTTCTTCAGTTGAAGTTCTTGGAGCTGATGATTATATATATTTCCCTTTGTCTTTATATTTTTTGCTTAAAAATTATTATTTATTGGAAGTAAAAAAGGGAGGTGGTGTGGTGTCAATGATGATAATTAGTAATATAGGAAAAAAAAAGAACTTTCCGAGGTTTTAAAAATTTAAAATTAATTTCTGTATTACGGAGTCTCTTTATTCATAAATAAAAATTACATTGTTGATATAAAGTTATAAAAATTGTCTTGACGATAAAATCGAAATGAAATCCCATCCATCCCGTACAGAAATATATTAATAATAAACTAAAATAAAATAATAAACAAAAAGATAAAATAATAATAAATTAAAATATAAATTAAAATAATGATAAAATATTATATATAAAAATAAAATCTATTCTTTTTCAGTTTTCCTTAATTTAATATTATCTTCTTTAGATTCTTGAGAATCAAAATCTAAAGTTGAGAATGATCGTTTTTTGCCATGATTTTTAATTTCTTCTTCCCAATCAATGTATTCTTGTAATTCTTTAGAATCAATATTATAAGTCACAGCACTTGAAGTAGCTGGTTCATTCGACTTTAACAAATTAGGATCTATACATTCAAATTTATTATTAATTATTTATTAAATTCATATAATAAAAATATAATAAAAATATAATAAAAATATAATAAAAATAATACCTTGAGATTTTCCTGATTTTATATCTTCTAACGAATCGTTCAATCCATGAAGAGTATAAATATCCCGGCTAATATAACGCGAATATGACGATCCTTGTTTTTGAGATTTGTTGACTTTTTCTTGATTTTCATCCGCAATCTTAAATTGTTGAAAAAGATCGTCTTCTACTTTCTTATTTAGTATTATCTCATATAAATTCCATAATACATCGTATAATTCTTGAGCAGTTGGTCGTTTAGAAGGATCACTGCTCCAGCATAGATGCATCAAATCTAAATAGAATTTTGGTATCACATCCAATATATGATCAGGAATTTTTGGTCTTACTCCATTACATATATCAATTATTAAATGGGTATCATGTGCTCGATCATTAAATGGTTGTTTTCCAGTTGCCATTTCATACATAATTCCACCAAAACTATAAATATCTCCTTTTTTTGAGTATGCATTTCCTCGTAAAACTTCAGGTGGGATATGTGGAAGAGATCCAAAAATATATTCACTTTCGTTATCTGATTTTAATATTAAATCTTTTTCCAAACTACATGAACCTAAGTCTGTAATTTTTGCAACACTCGAATCGATATAATCCGAATGACGTTTTATCAAAATATTTCCAGCATGTAGATCACAGTGGACTAGGTTTTTCTTATGTAAATTATTAAGACCTCCTGCTATATTATATAATAAAAATATTTTTATTTCCCAATTCAATTTCCAGAAATTGGTTGTTAAAAATTTATGTAAGACGTTATCATCTAATTCCATAACAATAATAAAGTTTTGTGTAGAAGGATGTTTTGAAATTCCCAAACATAAGGTAACGTAAAGCGAATCACTAACAATTTTTGTATTCTGAATCTAAAAATGAATTAATTTAATTGCATAAAAATATATTATAAACTATTTTCAATAACGGGTAATAAAAGTTTATAATAATTTATAACATCAGGAAGTTTTTTTAACCGTAAATTTACGCAATTTTGCGTAATTCTAGCGTAAATTTGCGTGGGTATCGTAAAAATTTACGTAATTTATACGGATCGTAATATTTTTCGCAAAATTTTACGATCCGTATAAATTACGTAAATTTACGATACCCACGCTAGAATTACGCAAAATTGCGTAAATTTACGGTTAAAAAAACTTCCTGATGAATCTAAATATAAAGGAAATACCTCTTTAATAAATCTAGATATGTCTTCTTTAGAATCATTTATTTCTTTCAAAGCGACTTTATCACCTACATTACTATAATCCCAATCTAATTCGTTTAAGTCCCAATATCGTTTAACGCCATTTTTCAATATAGCAGAATGCACAGATCCATTTCCACCATCTGCTATGTGTATTATATCTTGAAAATTATCATAAGGAATCCATTGTAGATTATATCCGTAATTTGTTTGGCATTCTTGAATAACCTTATCAATTTCGACGTTCCCGCTCGACCAAGTTAGGAATTCTTGAATGAAATGCTCTTTAGTACATAAATCACAATATCCAAATGAGTGGATGCTATTTTTTTGATTTCGATAACCAATATCACTGGTAGAATGACCAGCTGGACACTTTCTTTCTTTAGACGGCGCTCTTGATTCCATTTTTTTAAATGGATTCATAAAATTTCACTTACACTAATAGATGAAGGAGATGGGACTTAATTTTAATTACCAAAATACTGCAAGTATAATTAAAGTGATGGAAAATAAATATTCGAAAAATGGACAGAAATAAATAGCATTTTGAGCGGAGTCTTTATTATTGTGTTAACTAGTACAATTCGTTATCTAAATTTATTTTTTTCTTTTTTTTATTCCATAGGTTCTAATTTATAAAAATCTATACATATGGTCGCAAAAACGTCTAAATAAGGAAACCAATCGTTTGTTCTAGAAATAGAAAGGTGCCAGAGAATTTCATTTATTATAGATGTAGAGAATTTTCATATGATAAATTTTTTTTTTTTTATTTATATAAATAAAATTCTATGAACCAACCACAAAGAGATAAGAAAAATATATTCATAAATTTTTTATTGATAACAATAATACGAATATATTAATACTAATAATAACAATAATTAATTATTTAATATCGGGCATAACGAGAATTTGAAGAAATCTAAATTGAGAGTTTACTTTATTTTTATATAACATTACAATTATTATTTTTATCATTATTGAGGTAGGTCAATTCGCTTTTGAGGTTCATCCCGAGTCCCGGTTTTATATGTAAATTCTATAATCTATGTAATTTAAATTTTATTTACAATAAATAAACCATTATTATTCTTATTATTTAATACTTGAATTTTTTCAACTAATAATTTCACTGTGACTAATAAAGAATATTTGAAAAAAAAATCAATGAAGATTAGATTTGATTTATTAAAAGTTTTAAAATATAAAATATAAAAAAGTAGAAAAATTCAAAAAAAAATTTCTAACACTTTGTAGATCTATTTCTTAGATATCCGAAATCTTTTGTTAAAAATTTATGCATATAAATACACAATTGATTTTGTCAAACCGTGCAATTAAGATGATTATACATATGATTGGTTATATTATTTATTAATGTTCGAAAAGATGAGGCATGTTTCTATATGGACAATTCAACTCTCAATGCATTGATTTTTTTATTATCAAAAACGTGTTCGTTTTGAACTAAAGATTTTTTTCTTACCCATCTTCCTTACATTGTTTTTTTTTTATAAAAAAATTCTAGATTTTTTCATTATTTTATAATAATAAAATAGTTTGGGCACGGCAACATCAATTAGTTCCTTTGACAGTACCATTCATTTTTTTTGAAGCCAAAATGTTACAAATATAGTAAAGGAAATGACTTTCACGTTTTTAAAATAAATTTTTATTTTTTCTTTATAGAACGTTGTATTTTTAATATCGTAATATCGTGTAACGATAAATCAATTCTAAAAAGAAAATCGTCGTGAAACGGGTTTATTGTATCAAAGAAAACAAAGTTAATTGGAGTGTACAAATTCGAAATAATAAATAAATAATGGTGATAAAATAAATAAATAACAGTAATAAAATAAACAAACACAAAATATTTAATAATAATTAATAAGCCTGGAATTGCACATGCACTTAATAAAGTCTTCTTATATTGGTCTAATATTAATGAATAGCAGACATTAATTAATCCATACAAAGAATAAAGGAGATCTAATTATCTTATGACTTGAATTTTCTAGAAAACACGACACGGAATATCATTCATAGAAAGATAAAATACAATGAAAAAAGGAAAGAAAATAGCAACTGGAGAGTATGAAAGATATCTATGAGTGTTCATGTTTATATTTTGTATTTATCGATTGAATAACTATTAATATTCTTCCGTGGTGAGCATATGCTTTCTGTTGTTCCTCATACAAATAAATTCCATTAATTTTATTTTTTGATTAATTATTTTGAATTGACTTTTAATTTAATTAATGCTGATCCGTTACTCAATGGTACTACATACT
This sequence comes from Diversispora epigaea, assembly GCA_003547095.1. Lineage (NCBI taxonomy): Eukaryota > Fungi > Glomeromycota > Glomeromycetes > Diversisporales > Diversisporaceae > Diversispora > Diversispora epigaea. The sequence continues at coordinate 512,360 of PQFF01000051.1, read as the reverse complement.
TATACTTAATAATTTATTTCTTAAAATTAAGCATTTTTTATAGGATTTTTATATATTAATTCATAGATTATAACTAATACTTTTATTAAATAAAAAAATTGTGTCGCCAATTGACAATATTTGGGAATTTTTGCTTTGTAAAAATTATATTAAATATTTGGACAGGAAGGTCCCAATCTCCAATAAAAGTTTCTGAAATTTACTATGTTGCTTATCCAAAACCGAAACCGAACCGAACCGGTTTTATTCGGTTTTTATATATTCAATAATTATCAAAATCCTCCAAAATCAATATGTATATGTAAACCGAAACCGGCGGTTCAGTTTTGGTTTTTACTGAACTAATTGAGAGCTTTATTCATTATCATGTCATGTTACCCATTATTTCATCAACCATAAATCACGTTTTTGATTTACAATAAATAAATACCTAAATTAAGATAAAAAAAAACGACATTGTTATATCACACCAGTGGTGTTCGACACCAGTGTGATTTTTAACCAGGGACGATGATTTTCTGCGGTGATTAAGACTGGATTCTGTATGTGGTTAATAAAAATTATGTGACATAATGTGATGCCTTTTTTTATCAATTCTGTGCAATTATGTGGTGATTTAGAACTAATTCTGTGATATTATGTGATATAATTTTAGGCGAATAAAGCAAAATTATTTATTTAAATTTTATTTCCATTGAAATATAACATGCTTAATTGTTTTAATGATTCTTGGGAAAGATTTTGGTGGTACTATTTAAAAGATTATTATACATAGAAAAACTACTACACTACAACGATTATTATACATAGAAAAACTACTACACTACAACGAGATCGATCATTTATAAATCATGTGATTCTGTGATATTAATTATAAAAAATTTCAAAATTTCACATTCTGTGATGCAAAGGTATCGTTTTTGAGACACCTGTGGTTATTTTTTTGATATATCAAAAATTTCTGAAAAAAATGGTTATTTTTTTGATATGCCTATAATTGTTTATTTAAAGCTGCATCAAAAAAATAACTATTTGGTCACATGAAATTTTGATATATTGATATCAAAAAATAACCATAGGTATATCAAAAACCATACTTTTGCTTCTGTGATATTCTGTGGTGCACATGAGTGATTTCTGTACTTAGATGTATTTAAGAAAAATTCTGCGGTGTTCTGTGAATCACAGGAAATCATCGTCCCTGTTTTTAACCAATAAAAATAAATCACATGATTAAATAATAGTCACATGATGTCCAGGTGATCGAAATCATTTCACGTGTGTTGAATTTTAGGTGACGAATATTATGTGACAAATATACTTTTCGTATGTAAAAAAATTAAGTCCCTAGGATATTTAATAAAAATCGATATTTGAAGGGTGTGACACACGGTGATAAATACACTACCCTTGAAAAACCTTAACCCTAACCCCTGCAATAAAAATATGGTGTTCAACACCACTGGTGTGATATAAAGTTTTCGAAAAAAAATAAGAATAGCAATTATTATTTATCATTAACTTGCAAAACATGTCCTTTGATCTATAATATAATTAATAGAATTCTCTGCTTCCATTACAATGCCACTACTAAACCATGGCGCCTTATTAAATAATGAATAATATCAATAGATATAGCGTTATACTTTGATAAAATCGTATACAACTATCGTCATTTAAAGTTCCATTAATGCTTATTTGTGATAATAATGATTTTGTGGCATCTCACGAAAATCAAATGAAAAAATATATTAATCAACCTCCATTTGTCATTTGTGAGATACGTAAAAGGTTTTTCCTCCTGATTATGAGATATTATTTAATATAATCAAATATCGTATGTGATGATGTAATTGTACATGTTATATAATAAATAATTCGTTCGTATAAACGAACAAAACTTTTTCACAATTAATAAAACTATTTAATAGAATTAATATCTATAACTACTATATTTTTATAATCCAAATTGAGTGTTTACTCTATTTAAAAATTTGAAAAATACAAAACAAAGTTTCAATAACTTATACTGTATATTGTTTTAATCTATCTATGATATATAATTTTCTAAAATATGAACTTTTTAATAATTAATAAATTATTTATTTTAACTTTTAATAACCTACCAACTTTTTTTACAAATTAATAATAGTGGCGACATTATTCGACAATTTATTAATAATATCACAAGTAATTGTTTTTATTCCATCTCTGATTATAGATTAACTGACTGTAAAAGTTATCAAAAGTACCTTTAATTCTAATAGCCAATTTTATGTTGAAATTGACAATAATTTAAACCTTTAATGGGTTGGGTACATATGAAAATATTTCGGAAATTCTTTGCAGTGAATTTTAGTGCAATTGTCATTATGTTTGTTTAATATAAAATCACTCAAAATGTATTGAAAATTTCTGCAATAGACACAACAATTCTATTATTTTAATTATTTTAAGTAATAAATTATTTTTTTCTTTTAGTTAGTGGGTAATATTTTTATATCTTTGTTAAATAAATAATTCAAATAATAATATTTTTAAAATATAAAAAAAAAATTATAATCGAAATAATAAAATAAAATTGTATCCACACATTGATTTCTAAATTGAGAAAATAATATAACTTTTAATATATTAATATTTATTATATCGAACTATTTTTTTTTTGGATTATAATAATAATTAAAATTTCAAAATATAAATTACTAATACACTAATACAGATAAAAGTACTAAGAATAAATAATCATAATCTTTTCATACGCAAAACATAATTTTAAGTTATTAATTCCGTATAATATTCCATTTTTTTTTTTACTTAAATCTCACAAATATATATCTATATTATTTATATACATATCAATTTGTTGACTTGATTGGTAAAACAATTACCTTACCTTATAAAAACTTCGGTAGTCGACAGATGAGGTATCAGAAGGACTGTTGTACAAAGTTAATAATAAATTGCCGCACAACTTTTGTCAAAGGTATCCCATAAAAATTATAAAAATTGGCAAACTTTTTCAATGTAAATTTAAGAACTCAATTTTTTTCACTAAGTATTATACATAATATGATTTGGACAAGGTTCACTTCACACCCACAAATATATATGTCTTCAAAACTAATTTGGTCTTGACTCAACTCTTAAAATTTCAATTTTTAATTGCGTCTGACTCAACTAATTATGTCAGTTACTAGTAAAAATCAAAATTTGCTTTGACTCAACTCCAATTTTTCTCAATTTTAATTGCGTCTGACTCAATTCAATAGTTTTGACGACATGTATACCCACAAACACTACAATAAAAGCATTATCGCAATTCTTTTGATAAGGTTATTCAAAATTCTTTAATAAATAAAATGAACTCCATTTGTTACCAATCATGTTAGGTGGATAAAACCAATGAACTCAAATATTCTTCAGTCCAAAACTGGTCAGTGGATGAAGTCAATCTATTTCTCAAGAAGAATTTATCTAAACATTGGCAAACACTGAAAGAGTTTGGTTTCGAAAAATATGGGAAACATTGTTAGGATTAAAACAGACAATCTATCCAAAGCGGGATTACCATTTTTAGTTGCAAGTGAGCTTGAGATGTTTATTAGAAAATTACCAGTGAAAATTTTCTATATTCAAGCCTACGATAATGTCGGAAAAATTTGAGACATACACGAGGATGACCTAAAGCAATTCTTGAAGTCAGTTGATGGGAAGGGATTGGAATCTATTGATGATACCAATGAAACTAATAAAAAACCAAATATCATTACATCTCATATAATATCAATCCTAATCAATATTATCGAATTATTGCTTCCCATCTTACAGCTGTTAAAAAAGTGTTATTTGGTCAAAAGTCAAAGATCAAGCAATGGAAGAAGAAAAATTATTGGCCTTACAAAATGCCCTCAATGAACTTACAGAAATATTTTCTAAATGAGTAATAAAGGTAGCCCACTTATAGAATGAGATGAATGAGATGAATGAGATGGAATTTTGATTTCTGATATATATAGTAGTATATTTATGTAAATCTAAGCATAACATAACCTTTGTAAGTATAAGGCATTTAATGATTATCTTTCATGAATCCATTTTGTTTAATAAATTAATTGATAATTTGGCATTGCTAGTTACATGTAGGCAAACTCAAAAATAGATTTAGGGAATTTCACAAGAAACTTGAAACTAAAGTGGATCTGAAATTTAATTTATTGTTGAAGAAACAACCCATTGGAGTTGCTTGTGAAACAAAATTTCCTGAGGAAGTGAGACGCTTGGCAAGGGATGTGACTTTAATATACCCTGGTAGCAATATTGAATCTGTATAATCTAGTTAACTGAACTGAATATTATAAACTAAAAAGTGAAAATGTTGTTAAGAAAAAAATAAAGAAAAAATCTTTTATTCCTCTCATAGTACATAATGTGTTGTTATGAAATAAAGTTTTTTAATTTAATAAAAATCGTTCATGTTTATTTCAATCAAGTTTGTGATTAAAAACATATCGAATCTTAACAACTTGACTTATTCACAATTTCTAACTCTTTGATATATATTGGAATTACTACATATCGATCTTCTTGTACCGAACTTCCATTAGAAAAATCGATTATGCATCGATCCAAAGTCGGACACCTCAGGTAAAAATTGTCTAATTCATCATCGTCATTTAAAAAGAAAGATAAGCAACGTCATTTCCTCCATGTAATTCATATTCTTTGGTATCACCGCCACCAGAAAATGCATATTTGTTTAAATCAGATACAGATAAAAAAGAATATTTTTTAGTATCAGCAAATCAAATATGAATTTTAGGATATTACAATGAATATAAAGAATTTTAACAAACCTTATTCTTTATTTGATTTTTAGTATATGACATGAAAATTGCAGAAAATTCATTGGATGCACTCACTCATTTTTGTTCGAGGACCCTAAAATTCACAAGAGGGGAGTTTGAATTTTAAATTAATATTGTATATATTGCTATTTATTTATGTTTATTCATAATACGAAATCAAGTTTTTTAACTTTATTTTTTAAATTATTAATGCAGTAAATCCAATTTTCTTTATAATAACTCATATATGTAAATTTGTCATTACGAAAATTATGATCTAAAATAGAAAATTTAACCACTTCAAGAAAATACAATAATATAAAATAAAAAAAAATACATCTAAATCATACCAATTCTTCGTTAGTTAGATTAGTAAAATAGAAAATAGAAAATTTCCCACACCATGAAAATATCGTAATACAAATTATCAAAACAAACAACTTTTAATATTAATTATTGTTATTTGGCTTATATTATTTCCTTTTTAAAAAATAAATATATGTATATCTAGTGAAGGTGGATAATAAATAAATAAAAATAATTAAAATAATTGGTTTATATTATTTCCTTTTCTCTTTTTTGTAAGGGGTGTGGTGTTGTGATATTTTTGGTTATAAAAATGTTTAAAAAATATATGTGGATAAATATTTTTTCTCCGGAAAAATTTTTTATAAAACACAACAGATAATCATTATTATTTATTTTATTTTATTTAATTTATATAATTAATTAATTTATTTATTTATTCCTGCGCATTTCACAAATGTCGATAATAAAAAATAATTGCCATCCCTTTTATTTATCAAAGTGAAAAATACAAAAATAAAATTTTTTTTTCATTTCCTTTTTTCCCAAAAAAATTTATTATTTAAATAATAATTTTTACTACTTTTAATATTAATTTTAATATTATTACTTAGGTTAAGTTTGATTTCATTTTTTGTCGCCTTTTCTTCTAAAGTTTGAAGTAGATCATCATTATTATCATTGCATATTTTCAGATAAGCAATTTAAAAATGATGGTTTAGATTCTGGTTTCGGGGATACACAAATTACTGTAGAAATTCTTGCCTGCAGGAGTCAGAATTTGCATTCTATTAATAAAGAAGGATAAATAAATCAGATGCTATTTTGTGCCATGGCCATATGTTACATTTTTAAAGTTAGGGTTCGTGCAATGGATTGGAGGGAACTTGGAAGAAGCTTAATGCAAAAACAATCAGTTGGATGAAAAGATGTAGATGTATATTATAGTTGAAATATTAAGTGTAAGTGTCTTTAATAATTATTGCTATTTTTAATAACAATCTGAATATTAAATAAATAGTAATAAAAATATTAATAGATGTTACATAATAATTTATTAATAATAAAATATTTTAATATTTATAACTGATGATGAGTGATAATAATAATAAAATAAATATTAACATCACATCACGTAATGATCATTGTATTATTAAAATTATCATCACTATTTTTAATAAAAAATTATTTCTACTTTTAATATTACAAGTAATATTGTCCTTATTACCTCTCCTCTCGGGGTGGATTAAAGTGGAGTATAATTTACGTAGTTTAAAAACATGTATTCAGTAATATAACAACTACTGTTGAAGACGCATGATTTTACTCCGCCTCCTTTAATTGAATGCGCTCTTATTAATTTATTCTTTGAATTAATTGTTAAGATTTATTTTAAATCCGAGTATCTTAATAAGACATGTATTTAGTTCAGTAATTTATAATTTCTAAGATATCAATTTATTTAAGACTTTATTATAAAATATATTTTATTTTCATCAAAATGGCAGTACATATAAAATAAAAAATGAATTGTACATTTGGAATTTGAAGTTATTATTTTTTAACAATCTCAAATACTTCATAATCTACGATAAAAAATTTTTCATTAGTTGTTCTAATGGCTTTTTCGTAAAAAGTAGGACGATAACTCTCACATAGTTTATCTTGAGTAAAATCAGAAACTTTTGATTCCATTAAAAATTCACCATAACCAAAACTTGGGCCGCAAGTCTTTTGCTTATCAGGACCACAATAGAATAGAGCATACGCACAATTTTCAATTTTAACTCTGCTGAGAATTGAATTTTGAATATTCCCATTTTTCAATGAAAATATAAAGCTATCATTTGTTTCCATAAAATCTTCTTTAGTATTATCCCAAGCTAATGGATTATACCCTCCAAGTATTTCATCAGTTCCTGCTACTTTGACGATCACAATCGTGCCAGCATGTCCGTTACACATATTCCAAAATGTTTTCGGTTGAAACCCATCTTTGCTTCCTCGAAGAATTAATTGAAGTTTATATGGTACATTTTCTAAAGAGTAAATAGTTGATTTGCGATCAATCCACGATGAAATTTCTGCTACATGTTCTTCATTGATTATGTCCGAGATTAATTCAAGATTTGAAATAATTCTTGCTGGTAGAACAAGGGATTTAACTGGTTGATTTGGAAATATGAGTCGTTGATTTAAATCATCCCAAAGCTGCGAACCAAGAATTTTTCTAAAAGGTTTTAATTTCTCCCAAATATCTTTCTCGGAAATATGAAAATAACGAATCAGTGGTAAACATTGTTGTAGAGTTGTTTTTAAAGTCTTGAAATTTTCTTTGGACCATTCTTCCAAATTTTTAGGTAAAGTTGGATTTTGCGCAATTCCCCATTTGACAACATAATCCCAAATTTTAATTTCTTCTAATTGAAGGTTATCATTTTCCAAAATAGAAATTAATTCTGCTTCTTGGAGCGAAGTGAAATCTTCAGATTCAAAAATTAAATTTGGATGTTTGGTAATAATATCATTATAAAATCGGTTCAAACCTTTTAATTCATTACAATTATTTGTAGTTGTTTTTATTTTTTTTGATTGAAGTTTTATTGTATCATGTTGGTAGTCTGTAGATGGTTCATCCAAATCTAATTGTCTTTTATTAGAATTTTCGGCTACTTCTTTTTGTTCAGATTCAGTAGAATTTATTAAATTGCTATCGAAGATTGAATAATAAATACGGGAGAAATGAGTTCTTAACCAGGAAGCTTTAGATTCAATAAGGTAACTTCCTAATTTTTCTGATAGTTCTTCGAATTCCAATTCATTAGTAACAATCATTAATTCATAAATGAGTTTAGTTTCTATATTTTCAATGTTAACAACTCCCTCATAGATGTATCTATATTAAATACGTATAATAAAATACATTAATTTTGAATCATGTATATTTTGTATCGAAATACTTATAAAATAGTTGTTTTAATATTTAAAGTAATAAATAATTTTCTTTTAACTTACTTTAGAATAATTTCGAATATTTGAGCAGAAATATTTGGTTTGATAATAGTTTTGACATGATTTTCATTCGTAGCGATGTTTTCTAACTCTTTAGTGAAGTAGGTTGAACGATAACGTAAGACAACTGAGTGCGAAGTAAAAGATTTCTTATTTTCTTCTTTATCAACTTCAATGACAACATTACATTCTTTCTCGTCATTAAGAAGTTCTGAAAAATCTTGAGATAATTTGTCAAAAAATTTAAAGGACATTATTATTATTATTATTATTATTATTATGTCTTATTAAGACAGAGATGGATAAAAAGCCGCAGAAAATCAATTTATTGATTCACAATTGGAGAAAAATTCTGCCGGGTAATCAAATTTTTTTCTTAAATAGCAATCTAATTAGGATTGTTAACTTCAATATGAATAAAATAATGTTTCAACGGAATTCACGTCATGTTCCTTTGTTTCATTAGAAAAATATAAAAAATATTCTATTTTTTCTTAAGGTATTGTTATTGTTTTTAACGACTAGTTGACACAAATCTAATTAATGAAAATTAACAATAAATTAATAAGAGCGTATATTTAGAAGTCAAATGTATAGTTCATACAAAATGTGGTCATTTCAAAGTCATTTGCCAACACAGATTGATGCAATCAGCTCTTGTTGATTTCAAAAATATTTTTCTATAATTTCAAAAGTCCCATAACGGTGGTTAAACTATATGTCAAGAATTTATGATTCAAAGTGCTAATTTGGGAAAGATTAGAAAAAGGTCGATTTCTTTCGATCAGAAAACATATATCAAAATAAAAAATAAGGTAGGTCGGGATGAACAAGTTCATAGATCATATCATATTAGAATTTTTTATTAAATGATAGAAATGCCAAGCATAAGCTAATATGAAAAATGAAAGACTTTCCTCAAAAGAAAAAAGTTCTCATAGTAAACATCTAATTTACAATATAAATTGTACAACGACACAAAAATATTAATTCATTAAAGGTTTGTTAATTAAAATAATTTTCATTAAATTATATTAATACGAAATATTAAAAATTTAGAATAAATTGACCCTATTAAATTATCAATTGGACTCAACTTAATAAATATGGAATTGAAATTAATGTCAGTTTATATTATTTATACTTTAATAATTTTATTTAGAGAAATGTGATCTAGAATATGGAATTTTAATTAACTTCATTTAAAACAATAAATATTTATGAATAATGAGATGCACTTAGAGATCAAGGTAATGTTAAATAATTAGCGAAATATATTTAATTAAATTAATTACGAATTTATTAATTAAATTAAATTAAATACGAATTTATTAATTGAATTAAATTAATTACGAATTTATTAATTAAATTAAATTAAATACGAATTTATTAATTGAATTAAATTAATTACGAATTTATTAATTAAATTAAATTAATTACGAATTTATTAAATAACTTTATCGACAATAAATATTATTGCTATATAGCTAGAATCATTAAATGTACGATTAACTCACGTGGAATAATTTTTCAAAGTTAAGGTAAATTTTTTAAAGCATAAATAATTAAATAAATAAATTATTGATTAGCTAATTAATTAAATTAATTTATTTTAATATTTAATTTATTTTAATATTTAAAAAATAGATTGAAATCATAAGCCTTGCGCATTCGGTCGGCATATTGTCATTTCAATATTGTCAAAACTAAACAGTATTATATATTTTTATATGAATATTTCTTGGAAAAAAAAAGAATATTGTGATAACAATTACGGCAGCATCAATTACAAATGTATCATCAAGTACCCGAAGAAACATATAGCAAAAATATTGTACATATATAATTCTCTTTGGAGAGTTTGACCGAAGTCTATAAAACAAAAAATTCAAATTTCTTAACTCATAAAGAAAATTTAAAGTATTGAAGAATCTCGTCACATTATTATCACCTTTATTAATATGTTTGACAATTTCGCTTTTGCTTTGAGCAGTCCTGAAAGATGGAAAAGAGAAACTAAAAGAAAAAAATTATCTAATTTAACAATGTCCTTTCGGTTATTATTTATGTTCAGATGGAGGATGTTGAATCTGTCTACTTACGATCTTACAAATTGGTTTTAAAAATAAAAATGAAAATAATAAACTAAAAAATGAAAAAAAAATAAGAAAATAACATCTACATGATATCGATTTTGAACTTGTAAACACCTCATCATAAGTTTATATATAATATCTAATAAGGTAACATATTCAATTATGCCTCTTTACAAAGAAGGTTGTTATTTGTAATTGTTCTAAATGTAAAAAAAAATAGATTCGACGGAAGATTAGTTTCTATATCCACAAGAACTCAGCATCATAAAATTGAAAAAATATGAAGATTAAATAAATAAAAATAGAGAAAATATATTATTAAATAAAAACGATTCTTTATTTTAGATCATTGACAAAAATATTTACATTTTGATATTTTTATAAAAAAATATCTATTTCACTTATTTTTGTTGTCACCATTATTTTTTTGCTGTTCGTATAATTTTATTCTCATTTATTGCTTGATGATTTATTAAAACTTTATTTTTTCTATTTTATTTTTTCATTTATAAAATAATTGTTTATTGTGTATAATCGAATCGAATTTATTTTATTCAAGAAAGAACTAAAAACTATTACATAATGATAAAAAAGATCACCAACATGCATCAATTCAAGAATATTTAATCACGATGTACGAGATTTTACTTCCTTCTCTTTCTCGTTTCTTTTTTTAATAATAATAATAATGAATGCTCTAAATTTATATTCTATTTTTATTTATTTATTTATAATAATGAATGAATGAACTAATTTATTAAATATTCTATACAATTTCATTATACTTGACTTTGAATTGATTTTAGAAGATTATTGTAATTTATTTGGTTGAAATAGCTTCTATGAGTTGTTAATTAAGTTATAATACCCGTGATAAACTTTTTTCGATTCGTAATTCGTTAATTCATTACAAGAGGTATTTTATTATCATTTTATTTAACTACTGATAGGTACGGTGGTATAAATATGATGAAATGGTCCGAATTGTGGTATGTAATCTTTAATTATTATTATTATTATATTTTAATTATTTTAATTATTCTAATTATTTTATATATATCTATAGGCACCCACTACGTGATTCATTTGAAGAATGTGCAATTCAATTTCATCATTACACTCCGCAAGATTAGATAGATAAAGGAATGATTTGTTTATTCGCTAATAAGAATGATCCCAAAGAATTTTTTGCAGCATTACAAGAGATCACCAAAAATCGAGAGAATAATTTAAAAAATAAGAATAATGATTGCTGTTGTGATGACGATACGAATCAGATGATTTGGTGATCCCCATTATTAAGTTTTGATCAATCGGAAATTTAAATATTATTATCAGTTCAAAAAGGGAAGCGTGAGACGTTAAGTAAAGGTGCAAAATATTTATATGGGAAATTGAAAACTCCTGTGGATGAATCGTGTTTAGAAAAAGTATGTTCTGTTGTTAATTAAGTAATTAATTAATTTATTTATTGGTTTATTTATTTATTGATTGATTTTATTTATTTATTTATTATATTTTATTAATTTAATTTAATTATTTTATTTTCTTGTAGCTTTTCGATTCTGACCTGAATTCTTCAGTAGTTTTACTGGTTTGGATATAATAATATCATTTCTACATTATTTATACGATAATTTATTATAATTAATAAATTCTTATTTATAAATCATTATTATTTAACTACTGATTAAGGATCAATTGGAAATTTCGAGAAGATAATGATTATCAAGTTTAAAAAGGGAAATTTGAGATGTAAAACACTTATATGAGGAATTGTGATGATAATTTGGATGAAGAGTATTTGGAGAAAGTATGTTTTATTGCTAATTTATAATATTTATTTATTGATTGATTTTATTTATTGTTAATTTATATATTTATTTATTATATTTTAGTTAAATTTTGAGTTTGAACGTTTAAGAGAAATTATGCGAGTTATTATTCAAAAAGCCATTGAAGAGGTATTATTATTTATTCAAAGATTAGTTCGTTTACAGATTTTAGAAGATTTAAAAAATTGAAAAGTCTACTGGCATAATTGCCTGTGGATATATTTGTTATTAGTTTTTGTATCATTTGTTATTTAATTTTTGAAAATTCTTCTGCTTTTAAAATTCAATCACAATTTCACCAGTATCTTTCAAATCATTATTAATGTATTTTTCTACATTTTTTTCAATTAATTATTGTCCAGATTAAAATTAGATGTCAGGATGAAAATCAAATCATAATGAATTTTTTACATAATCCAATATATTTATTAAAATAATTAGCATAATAAATTATACCAAAACTATCTTTTGCCATTTCTTTAACACCTTTTATCATAATATATCCATTCTATTACTTTCCATACACCTACATTTAGTTGAGAAACTTGAATAAATTTATCTACTGTTTCATCAAATCATTAGCTAAGCAATCAGCTGCAGCAATTGTTGATTTAGATAATTATCCACTTAAAATATTTACACATATAATTATTCAATTCACAATTGGACACCAATTAATAATATTAATGTTTCTCCCATCAAGGATATATATCTGGTGAAATTAATGTAACTGAAACTGTTTTAATATTACTTCAATGACTTGGAAAACTATATATATATAAATAAATTATTTTTTCAAGGCATATACAGTTAATATTTTCTCAGGATTATCAAAAAAATTACACCTAAACATAAACAAAATATAAATCAGCAAATTATTTTTAAATTATTTTCATGAATATTAATATATAATTTATGATAGTTTATTATTCTCAAACATTTATAACAAAATATTTACTCATATTTTAAGGATGCTGAAGGTATACTTCTGTAGTCTTTCAATAATTACAAGTTTTTTCAATTTACAAAGATGTTTTAATTTCAGAATTGTATTTGCTTTCTGTAATTCAAGAATAATTTTTCTTAATTTGAGAAAAATAAAAATTTCAGTGGAAATACAAGATACATCTATTCCTATTCTATCCAAAAACAAATTTTGGTGAAAGTAGAAGCAATACTTAAACTAGAAGTAATAATAATAATTCCATTATAGTGAATGTCAAAATTTGGAATCCAAATGTCAATTTATATAATAAAAATATTTCTAACTCTAAGTTACATTTATCTCAGTAAAGTCAGAAAGTAATATTATGGAACTGATTCCCACTTTTTTCGTGTTTTTTCTCATTCATTTATTTTTCATGACTGTATGAATGTTATGTAATGATTTGTATGGTTAAAAATGAGATAAGATATGAGTAATCAGAAGCAAGTGTAATTTTATTTGTCATGTATCCTCCAATTAGATAAATCATATGGTGTTTCAACAGGATAATTCTCTAATCCAAATCATAAATAAAACTGTAAAATGATTGAAACAAAAAAAATCAAAACATTGGACTGGCCAGTAATTCTCCTGACCTTAACCCATAGAAAACATCTGAAAATTGTTAAAGGACAGTATTCAGAAACAAAAATTTTCCAAAAACTATAGAAGTGATCAAAATTTAATTTATCAATTCTTAGGATGGTTGTGGACTCAATTCCACAAAGAATTGAAATGGTATTGGATACAAGGGGAGGCCAACTGAGTATTAGATAATTATGTAGATTTTTATTTTAATAAAAAATAAGGCATTACTTTCTGACACAACTTTACAATCATTGATTATTGTACTAATATATTTAACACTGTTGAAAGTATGGCAGTTTAATGCATAAAATTGAAATAATTAATAATAATTTAAATGGGAGATGGTATTTAATATAAATCATCCCTCTAACAAATAATTTAAAAAGTTATTTATTAATGATAAACTTTGAAACTATCTAATATTTGCTCAGATGTAAATTGTTTTCAGCATAATAATAATTCTAACAATTATGTAGAATTATTGATGTAAAAATTTTGTATCAATGTACTAAATATTCAATGATGTTTAATGATAGAAGTAACATGAAATTGTATCTTCTGCACATATTCTGTTTTTAAATATTCAGTACAGTATCAGCCTTCAAAACTTTAGATTTTCACATTAATTTGAGAAATTCATACATGAATGGATCAAATAAATAAAGATCAAATGCTAAAATTAAATAATTAATCAAAAATTCTATTTGAAATCAAGAATATAAATATTTTGATGTATGTCATGTATATATATTTTCTAAAAATTCATCATGAAATTGCAATGATTTATATTCTTTAATTTTGGACAAGTACAAAGAGTGCATTTAATAAGTATTGGAGATTTCTTAAACATAATCTTTCAAAAGAAGGATATTAGAAGATATGGTTTAAAAAATTCAATTTTTTATTTTTTTGTTTAAATTAAATTAAATATCATAAACAAAAAGTGCCCCCAACCTAGACCACTTGTTCATGTAAGTAAAAATTATGCAATCATAATGTTTACCGATCCTCAGTCACTCACAGACTTCTATGGTTTTCAGAAAGACATCATGAAGCAAATTTTAATTATGAAAGAACTTGATTTGATAATCAATCATAATGAAGAAAGTACAGTTCAGAATGTTTTAAAAATTCCAAAAGCTTTGATGGATCTTCTAGTTGAATATGGAAAATAATTGTTACAGCTAATCTTCTTGTCTAGATTTTAAAAAATTATTAAATACTGATACTAATATTTCACAAGAAAAATAAGAAAAACAACAAGAATATATATTTGATCAGTTCAGTTCCTTCAACTGCCTAATTCTTGTATTAAAGATTACTTTTAAATTATTTATTTTTAGATATACAAATAAAATGCGAAAAATTTTTATAATATTTAAGATATATTATTGATCATATGAAAATTCTTTATAGCATAAAATATTATCAAGAAATTCATATTTATTTTTAAATAAAGTAGCTATAAACTCATTCTCTCATAAAGTGTAAATACTAAAACAATAAAAACAAAAATAATGAAAATAATAAAAATAATAAAAGTGATAAAAATAATAAAAATAATAAAAACAATAAGCAATAAAAATAATAAAACAATAAAATAATGAAATAATAAATAATAAAATAATAAAATTAAAATAATAAAATAAAAATAATAAAAATAATAAATAATAAAAATAATAAAAATAATAAATAATAAAAATAATAAAAATAATAAATAATAAAAATAATAAAAATAATATCAAGAAATAATTAAATATTAAAAATATCAAAATAATATTATTTAATAAATAAAAAGAAAAATTTTTATCGAAAAATTATGTGAATTAATAAGGAGATAATTCAAGCCCCTGACCCTTAACCCTTGTTTATTTATTTATTAATTTTTGTAATATATATATATATTTTAAAAAAGACGAAAATGGTAAAATGTGGTTGTTGCACAAAATATTATGATTTTTTGTTAAAGTAGCTAAATTTCGGTAACAACTCCGATTGATAATTAAATCCGAGGAGATTAAACTTATAAAAAAAAAAAAAATTCTGCATTAAATACTGTAAACAAAAAAAAATGTCATCTGGTAAAATATGCCCAGAATGCAATCAAGATTATACCAGTAACTTTTGGGAATGGTGCAAACCATGTAACTCGAAACATTTCCGAAATGATTTTAATAATTGGACAAGTGGAAATGGCAAAATAGATAAATTCATTCAAGATGCTCAAATAAATGCTAATGATAAGTGGGAAGTAATAGAATGGATACCTTATAATAGATCTAAAGATGTTAAGCAAATAGGTAAAGGTGGATTTGGAACAATACATTATGCTAGGTGGATAGATGGATTTATTGAAAAATGGGATATTGAAAATCAACAATGGAAAAGATATTATCAAGGAGAAGTGGCATTAAAAAAGTTTGATAATTTTGTGGATTTCAACGATGTTTTAAATGAGGTAAATATTTTAATTAATATTTAAATTTAATTTGAAAATTATTATATAACGTTTTAACTAAAAATTAAAAATGTTTATATTATTAGATGGAAATTCACTTTAAAACATTTGCTGGTTCTATTGTTCCCACTTCAATTCGATTTTATGGAATTACACAAGATCCAGAAACACATTCATATATGATGATTTTAGAATATGCATCAGATGGAAATCTTCGAGAATATTTAAAAATTAATTTTAATAATATTAATTGGTTACAAAAATTAGATAATCTACGGGAATTATCTTACAGGTTGATGAATATTCATAAATTAGATATAGTTCACCAAGACTTCCATCCTGGAAATATTTTATTATCCAGTTTTAGAAGTACTTTAAATATTTCAGATTTTGGATTGAGTAAATTAATAGGAGCAAACCCAAATAATCCCGAAAAAAAGAATATAGTTGGTGTATTACCATATATTGCTCCAGAGGTATTAAGCGGTGATGAAGAATATACAAAAGCTGCTGATGTATATTCATTTGGAATTATTGCTTATGAAATTGTTACGGGCTTTCCGCCATATCCCGATATACCACATGATGAAGATTTGGCTATTAAAATATGCAATGGATTACGACCAAAAATTCCATTTCATATTCCAAAATTAATTACAAGAGCGATTATGAGGTGTTGGGATGCTCGAGTTACATATAGACCCACTTTTGAAGAATNCACTTCAATTCGATTTTATGGAATTACACAAGATCCAGAAACACATTCATATATGATGATTTTAGAATATGCATCAGATGGAAATCTTCGAGAATATTTAAAAATTAATTTTAATAATATTAATTGGTTACAAAAATTAGATAATCTACGGGAATTATCTTACAGGTTGATGAATATTCATAAATTAGATATAGTTCACCAAGACTTCCATCCTGGAAATATTTTATTATCCAGTTTTAGAAGTACTTTAAATATTTCAGATTTTGGATTGAGTAAATTAATAGGAGCAAACCCAAATAATCCCGAAAAAAAGAATATAGTTGGTGTATTACCATATATTGCTCCAGAGGTATTAAGCGGTGATGAAGAATATACAAAAGCTGCTGATGTATATTCATTTGGAATTATTGCTTATGAAATTGTTACGGGCTTTCCGCCATATCCCGATATACCACATGATGAAGATTTGGCTATTAAAATATGCAATGGATTACGACCAAAAATTCCATTTCATATTCCAAAATTAATTACAAGAGCGATTATGAGGTGTTGGGATGCTCGAGTTACATATAGACCCACTTTTGAAGAATTTAAAAATGAGTTGAAGAAATACTATTATGATTATGATGATTATTTGAAATATGAGAAAAATCAAGATTCAGAAATTGTAATTCAAATTAAAAAAGCTGAAGAGTTTTCAGCAAATAAAGAATCAACCACAACTCCTCTTAATTATTAAACACATCCACAAGCAATTTATACCAGTCGACTTCTTAATTTTTCAAAACTTCCAAAACCCAAGAACGAAGAAAACTTCGAAAGAGAACTTGAATTAACTAAATCTTTTTCTCATATAAATACTAGTAAGTATCAATTATATTACGTTTTATTTATTTTTTTAATTTTTATTTTCTGATTAATTATAATTTATTTTTTATTTTCTGATTAATTATATTAATTTATTTTTTGTTTAGTTGATGATATCGATGAATTCTAAATATTATAAATATTTTATTATTTTATTTTTTATTTTCTGATTAATTATATTAAATTATTTAGATGATGATATCGAATATTATAAATATTTTATTATTTTTTATTTTTATATATATAAATATTTTTGCAGAAATTCAATTAAATTAGTTCGTAAGCTTAGCTTATTCGCGTAACTATAACTATTTTTAATAACTTTTAAAATAAATAAATAACTGTTGCAAATAATTTCATTAATCTTTTTTTTAAGTGCTAATTGATTAAATAAGAAATGATTGAGTGAAAATTAATTTGATAAATTAAATTTAGTGATCGTAATAAACCTCAGGTTTTGGAGCATATTGTTATATCACAAGCTCACAAAATACTACATAAATTTTCTTAACTTAATTGGACCAACAAGATTTTCTTCATTTTCTTTGTGGGTCGGATTCCTTTCTTTTCGAATTCGATCATTTTCTGTGAATAATGGATGTCAATATAAAGAATAAATTTAATGCAACGTTTGGGATCTGCTTCCCAAGTATCACCAGAAATTTTTTCGCGAAAACGTGATATTCCGCAGGGGTTAGGATTAGTGTATTATATTTATCACCTCACATCACACCCTTCGAATATCGATTTTCATTAAATATCCTGGGGACTTGCTTACGGAAATCATATTTGTCACCCAATATTCATCACCTCGCAAAACAACACGTGAAATATTTCTGATCACATACCAAATTATGGTCCAATCAAAATTTAATTCGCGAAAAAATTTCTAGTGATACTAGGGTAGCTTTTGGGATCAATCAAATTATCTGATTCATAATCCTCTTCATTACTATTATTATTCCAATATTTTGCATTATCTTTTGAATTTCTTCTGCCATAAATGTACCAGTTTGTTTTTCTATATTATAATTTTTGAGTTTTATAAGATATTCTTTTCTTGTTGTTGTAGTTGAAGAAGTCCATCCATCAAGACCTAATAATTAATTTATAATAAGAATATAAATTAAAAAAAAAATATCATATGAATGATAAAATTAATTTATTATTAACACTTACTAATAGTAAGATGATTGCTATGTTCCAAATTTTTTTCAATTCGTAATCCAATAATTTATCAGAAAGAGTACCACATGAAGGTAGAGTATATCCAGGAATAGCAATAGTCTGAAATAGAAATCCACGACAAACCCATGCTTTAAGAATTGCTTGATCAATCTCATTTGATTTTGTAATTGGTATAGAAGTAATATGATCAAAATTCTTTGTAATTTGTGGTTGTTTTGCATTTTATGGATGAATATTTGAAGCTTTTTCTCGCCAAAATATTTTAACTTCTTTAGATACCTTTCACAATTTCTGGCTAAATGAATTTTCATATCTTTTGGACATCCTCTTGACCATTTCTCATTACACCATTTTCATTCTGCTTTATAAAGCCCTCTTCCTAAATCTGTACCTTTTATAAAATAATTCCAAATTTTTCCTATTTTTTTTACCTCTAGGATGTTTTCTTTTCTTTTGATTGTTTGCTGTTATTTCTGATAAAGAATTATTTGATAAAAAATTATCTGATAAAGAATTATTTGATAAAGGATTATTTGATAAAGAATTATCTGATAAAGGATTAATTGATAAAGAATTATTTGATAAAGGATTATCTGATAAAGAATTATTTGATAAAAAATTATTTGATAAATCTTGTTATGTATAATAATTTTCATTTTCTTTTATAAAATATGAAATATCAGACATTTCTCTTGTACAAAATAAATCATTACTTGAACTACTTATACCAGTATCAATACTATTTTCATTTTATCTATTTGAATCACTAGACATAATTATTATAAAATTTTTAAAACTTTTGTAATTATTATGGATTCTATTTTCGCGCAATTTTTAAATATAGATTTTTACGACTTAATAACTAATGATAGGTCAATTCAAAAACTCGTAAAGCAATTTTCCAATAAGTATTTAACTATTTAATATCAAACAAATCCCAAAGGATCATCATAGGCATTTTATATTTTATATTATTATTATATTATGTTATTGATTATGTTGTTGTCGTCATTGTGTATACTACATATTAATTACATTTAATCTCGTTTAAATAATACTTGGTTATAATTATTATATTATTAAGTCGTAAAAATATATATGGTATGAAAGATATTAATACAGAAATTCTATTTAACATTATCAAATTTTAAATTATGTGCGGAAATTCCTCAATTTAAAAATTCTATGTGCAAAATTTGTGCAGAAGCATTTTTTATGTGTGCATTTTTCAAATTTTGTGCCAGCACACACTCCACACATTGAATTTTAAACACTGCTTGGAACCGAATTAGGTATTTTATTGTCAGTTAATTAAAATTGATTTTACATATAAATGGAAGAATCTGCAGTTACCACTAAGAATCTTTTTTTTTTTTATCAAAAATAATTTTTAGTAAATTATGTAATTTTTCACGGATTTGGTGGTACCTTTTCATGAAAACAGCTTTTTAAAAAATGGCTCACGAATTAATTAATTTAATAACAAATTTACTCAAAACTGTTTATGGAATGGAGAATATTCCTTCCCCTGTTTGAATAAGGAGTAAGATTTAATTAGCATAAAGTTCGAAAAAAATAATTTATGTTTGTATAGTTTTACTTTGAAAACGCGCGAGTCTTAACTTAATAATAATCCAATTTTACTTTTTGATAAAAATCAAAATTTTAAAATAATGTCATAATTTATCCAACCAATTCAAAGGAATGTTCGTTATTTCTTTGTCCATTAAATGTCCAGAAATTTATACATAATATTTTATTATATTTTCATAGAATAAGCCCATTGTTGAACAGTTCATAATTACATAAAATATAAATTAAAATATAAATTAATTGATTAAGTATTATTAAATAGGCAGATCTGTTGTAGAAATTACTGCGAAAACTGCGCAAAAAAGATGATCATAATAAAAATCTATCAAATCAACGAACAGATCTAAATTTTTTTTATATTTCTTATTTCTTAGACAAAAAAAAAAAAAAAGAAAATGGCAATTAAAATTCCCATGGAAATACTAATTACAATTTTAAAAAAGGTTCAATCGACTCAAGATTTATATTTATCATTATTAGTTAATCGAATTTGGTGTAATGCAACTGCACCCATACTTTGGGAATTAACTTTTGGTGAAGAATGTTGTGACGATAAGAAGAAGTTGAAAAAGAAAGCATTATGTATTCGAACTTATATATCATGTATGGATACTCAAGCTAGAACTTTGCTTATTCAAAATGAATTTGACTTATCATCATCACCACCTCAAGCCACTTTTGATTATCCATCATTCACTCATAAATTTATAATTAGTAATTTAGTTTACTTCAGTTACATATTGTGGCGGTCTGCCCAGAACAAAGAGTAAAGTTACGTCAATCAGTCCCACTAAATCGAACTCTCGTCACACCCCTTTTCGTCTGTTCCTGTTAGGTTTCTCTACCTAATTACGCAGGCTTGTACTATCCCAGTCAGGCTACAACCTGATTACGCCGGTCAAGTACTACAAATATTCTTTAAACAACTACACACACAGGCGTGATCTGAAGGTACGTGAGTAAGTGGAGTAAAAGTATCTTTTTACAACTCACTACGCAAACTTCCGAATCTTAGCTTCAGACTTTATTCAGTAACTTTATTCAAGAAATTACAAAATTAGTAATAGAGGTATTACGGGCTGTTAACCGTTTCTCATCAATATTACTGTTATCACGAAATAAAAATATTAAAAATGTATCAGATTATTACGGTGTATTTTGAAACTTTTAAACTTATTGCAAAGATGTAACAACAAAAATATATCACTGCTTTGGCGTGTCTTATCTCTGCTGCTAAATCAAAACAATATGTTTCTATCTTTATTATTTATTTTTATTATAAAATTGCGTACCAAAAGATTATTATTTTATTATTACAGATTAAGTAAAAGATTTTCGTAATTATTCGGAATATGCCAAAAGAAATTAAAATCATAAAATTGTAAAATGAGCCGATCCTTTTCATATCCTAAATTACCAGTCTATTTTATACACTTTCGAACTTATTTTCCTTCATCCTGTGTTGTCGCGTCTAAACACGTTCTTTTCTAATTTTAAAGATGACACACAAGGATGAAATACTTCGTACAAAGATGAATAATCTGTCATCTAGATGGTAACACACTCATCCGGTTACACTGTCATCTCAATGTCATCTCCCGTGACCTTCGCAACATTTCGAAATCCTGTGCACATCCCATGTGGAATTCGTGCACCCTCAANTCAGGTGTGACCAGTTGGAGATTCTTTGGTCGCAGCATTCCGACTGCTTGTGCGAGAGATCTTAACCTTTGCGCTATCTGGTATGTCCGTGATCCGTTCTGATGGGAATACCCTTGCAACTCGTGTTTTATCGACGTAGCCGTACGGATTTCTTGAAAAGTAGAAATATACTCTCCAAGCCTTCTATAAGCGTTCACCCGTTGTCCGTTAGGATTATCTGGATCCGTGGCTACAGAGAGCAGCCCGGCTATGTCGTGATCAAACACTGCTTCCGTAAGATCGTGTACCTCTTCGGGTGCGGTTATTGTATCCAGGATATACTTGCACGCAAAATTATTTTGGGGCCCCGAAATTGCAATTTTGGGGAAAAAAGTCGAAATAGTTTTTCATAGAAGACGAAATTATTTTACTTAAAACCTAAAATTTTTTGACCACCCAGATTTATTCTTTGATTGAAGATACACATAACTGGATACTTTTTTTACTTCTATATATAGAATAGATTCTACATAAATCTCAAAAAGTCGAAATACCTCAAAAATCCAAAATCAATTTTGGGAACATGTATAATCCAGGACATATGGGAGTAACATGTCATTCTCTCGCTGCACCACTTCATCACTCGTGGGTCCTCCCAGGTTTATTGCGTAACCTTCCGTTACCAGATATGCCCCTGTATCATCTAGTATAAGCTGTGCGCCTCTCGATAGTTCTAATAGTTCTTCGCGTAATCTGCTGACTCGTTCACAAAAGCTTTCGGAGATTTGTAGGTGGGTCATGTTAAATGTTTTTAGTCGTGTTTCGGGAAACGTCGCATTTTATCTTTGTTTTTCATGCACGGCTATTGTTCTCTGTTATCTCACGTGAGATAAAACCCCTTTGTTTGTAAGACCTTAGGCGATTTCCGTGTACAGGTCGGTGGTTCAATACTTCTCCGTTGCTAGTCCTCAATATGTATGACCCATTTCCCAAAACTTGATGAATAAAATAGGGTCCTGTCCATTTGTTCCGAAACTTGTCGCCATGAACATTTTGTAAATCTGATCGATATTCTAGTACCATATCGTTGTTTCTGTACGTCATAATACGGGTTCTCTTATCGTAAGCCTTCTTTTGTCGTGCTTGGGTATCTTTTATGTTCTTGGACGCTTTGATCTTGTTGTCTGCGAATACTCCTACCATCTCACTAATTCTTCTATTGATTAGGTCCTCGTACTGTCTTTCGCTAATTTCCGTGGCTGGCCATGTTACTATATCGAGCTCTATGGGCAGTGTAGGCACGCAACCATAGAGTAGGTAAAAGGGTTCGTACTTTGTCGTCCTATTCCTAATGGTCCGATATGCGAAAAGTGCCGGGGGTATTAACACATCCCAATCGTGCGATGTTTCTTGTACGCACTTTTCCAGAGCCCTACATAAGGTCTGGTTGTACCGCTCTGTCAGGCCATTGCTCTGAGGGTGGTATGCAGACGTAAGTCTATGATGAGACCCCATTATCTCTACTAGGTTCGCTACTACTTGGCTGACGAATACTGCTCCTCTATCTGACAGTATCTCTCGCGGACATCCGTGACGGCATATTATTTCATCGTATAGGAACCATGCGACGGTCATCGCATCTGCCTTTTCTATTGCTCTGGCTTCCGGCCATTTTGTGAAATAGTCCGTAGCTACTATAATGTATCTTTTCTTTGTGGACGTTAGTTTCAAAGGTCCCACAATGTCTATTCCTAGTCGGTCGAATGCTTGCCCTACTTTAATGGGTCGCATTTCTTCGGTTCTCGTAGGTTTACCCTGTCGTTGGCACGCGTCACAGGATTCTATATAGTTCTTTACGTCTATGCCCATGGTGGGCCAGAAATATCGCTTTCTCGTTTTATCGATTGNTTCGCCTGCTGCCGTAGTTGTCGTCGTTGCTCGCTTGTCCAATTCGGGGGAAAAGTGTGATTGATTAAATACTCAGTTATTTGATTGTAAATTTCCGTGTCCATTTCGAAAGGTTTCGTAAGTCCTCTTCTATTTATCTGAGTTTCCGGGTTTCTTCTATTAGCTTTAGTACTGGATCCGGGATAAAGTGTCTGCGTTGGCGTTAAGACGCCCTTGTTTATGAATTATTTCGTAATCGTACTCAGATAGTTCAAAGATCCAACGGGCAATCCTTCCTTTCGGTTGCGGACGATTCTTCAACCATGTGAGGGCTAGGTTGTCAGTGTACAAATCAAACTTGGGACCATGCAAATAATGCCTGAAATGTCGTACAGCCCAAATGGCGGCGAGGCACTCTCTTTCAACGACGGTATAGTTTTGTTCGGTACTGGACAGCAGTCGGCTAGCATAAGCAACGGGGTGTTCGTGATTCTCCGTATCCTTCTGTGAGAGCACAGCTCCAATACCACAGTCAGATGCATCGGTAGCGAGTATAAATTGTTTCGTGAAACCAGGGTACGTCATTATAGGTGCCGAAGTTAGACGACTCTTCAGCAAGTCGAACGCGAATTGGTGTTCATGCTTCCATTCGAACACGACGTCCCTTTTTGTAAGGTTATGTAACGGTTTCGCGACAGTAGAGAATTCTTTTACAAATCTTCTATAGTAAGACGCAAGTCCCAGGAAAGCTCGGACATTCGTTTTGTCTCTTGGGACAGGATAACTCTTCACTTTCTCGATCTTTGCCGGATCAGGAGCTATCCCTTTGATTGTTATGATGTGGCCTAAAAATGCTAGTCTCATTTGGAAGAAGTCGCACTTCTCCAGATTTATCTTTAAACCTGCGTTCCTTAAAAGGGAAAAAACAACTTTTAAATGCTTTTCATGTTCTTCGCGAGTTTTCGAGTAGATGATAATATCGTCTATATACACAAGTACGAACTTCCACGCAACTTCGTGGAAAACCCTGTCCATCACTCTCTGGAACGTTGCGGGAGTGTTGATGAGTCCAAACGGCATTACTAAGAACTCATATATTCCGAATGGGGTAGTGAAAGCGGTCTTTTCGCGATCCTTCGCTGCTACTTCCACTTGCCAAAACCCTGATGCTAGGTCCAAGGTAGAAAAGAAAGCGGAATGTCCTAAAGCATCTAGCATATCAGCTATTCGAGGGACTGGGTAGGCGTCAGGTTTCGTAACAGCGTTCAGCTTTCTGTAATCAATGCAAAGCCTGAACTTCCCATTCTTCTTGCTAACCACTACTGTGGGTGCAGACCAGGGGCTAAACGACTTTTTGATCAATCCGTTCGTCAACATACGCTCTATTTCCTCCTTCAAGAAATTCAAGTGTCGGGGTGAAGTTCGATAGGGATGCAACTTGATAAGTTTCGCAGTTCCTACATCTATTGTATGTTGGTAGACGCCGGTCTTCCTTAACTGAGAGAGGTCACTTGCTGCTAAGTTTGGGAATTCTCCGATAATCTTCGCAATTAGGGGTTTGTACTGGTTTTCCTCGAGCATCTCTGCTCCTCCTTGCGTCAGGTTACAACGTATGTCTTGTTACACAAATTTCAAAACGTTTGTCTTCGTCGTTGATCGTTTGATTTGTAAGAACTTTATTATGTTAACGACTGCTTCGTACTCAAAAATCTTGTTGGGAACAGAAATTTCTGTCGTTTTTAGGACTATTTCGTATTGTTACACTTTCTTTTGGCGGGAATAATCTTTTGGATTTTTAAAGGGGATATCTCAAACAATATAAACTCTAACTATATTTATCAAAATTCTCGTAAATCTGTGAAACACTACTTTTCTTAAGAATACTTTATGCCAAACCTCACAGGAGGCACCAAAATCTGTGGCGGTCTGCCCAGAACAAAGAGTAAAGTTACGTCAATCAGTCCCACTAAATCGAACTCTCGTCACACCCCTTTTCGTCTGTTCCTGTTAGGTTTCTCTACCTAATTACGCAGGCTTGTACTATCCCAGTCAGGCTACAACCTGATTACGCCGGTCAAGTACTACAAATATTCTTTAAACAACTACACACACAGGCGTGATCTGAAGGTACGTGAGTAAGTGGAGTAAAAGTATCTTTTTACAACTCACTACGCAAACTTCCGAATCTTAGCTTCAGACTTTATTCAGTAACTTTATTCAAGAAATTACAAAATTAGTAATAGAGGTATTACGGGCTGTTAACCGTTTCTCA
>PQFF01000051.1:435468-475989 GCA_003547095.1 Diversispora epigaea | reverse complement strand
GTGAGCTTATCTCATTATATAGAGGATAAGCCGTGAGCTTATCTCATTATATAGAGGATAAGCCGTGAGCTTATCACATTATATAGAGGATAAGCCATGAGCTTATCTCATTATATAGAGGATAAGCTGTGAGCTTATCACATTATATAGAGGATAAGCCGTGAGCTTATCACATTATATAGAGGATAAGCCATGAACTTATCTCATTATATAGAGGATAAGCCGTGAGCTTATCTTATTATATAGAAGATAAGCTGTGAGCTTATCTCATTATATAAAGGATAAGCTGTGAGCTTATCTCATTATATAGAGGATAAGCCGTGAGCTTATCTCATTATAAAGGATAAGCCGTGAGCTTATCTTATTATATAGAGGATAAGCCGTGAGCTTATCTCATTATATAGAGGATAAGCCGTGAGCTTATCTCATTATATAGAGGATAAGCCATGAGCTTATCACATTATATAGAGGATAAGCCATGAGCTTATCACATTATATAGAGGATAAGCCATGAGCTTATCACATTATATAGAGGATAAGCCATGAGCTTATCACATTATATAGAGGATAAGCCATGAGCTTATCACATTATATAGAGGATAAGCCATGAGCTTATCACATTATATAGAGGATAAGCCATGAGCTTATCACATTATATAGAGGATAAGCCATGAGCTTATCACATTATATAGAGGATAAGCCATGAGCTTATCACATTATATAGAGGATAAGCCATGAGCTTATCACATTATATAGAGGATAAGCCATGAGCTTATCACATTATATAGAGGATAAGCCATGAGCTTATCACATTATATAGAGGATAAGCCATGAGCTTATCACATTATATAGAGGATAAGCCATGAGCTTATCACATTATATAGAGGATAAGCCATGAGCTTATCACATTATATAGAGGATAAGCCATGAGCTTATCACATTATATAGAGGATAAGCCATGAGCTTATCACATTATATAGAGGATAAGCCATGAGCTTATCACATTATATAGAGGATAAGCCATGAGCTTATCACATTATATAGAGGATAAGCCATGAGCTTATCACATTATATAGAGGATAAGCCATGAGCTTATCACATTATATAGAGGATAAGCCATGAGCTTATCACATTATATAGAGGATAAGCCATGAGCTTATCACATTATATAGAGGATAAGCCATGAGCTTATCACATTATATAGAGGATAAGCCATGAGCTTATCACATTATATAGAGGATAAGCCATGAGCTTATCACATTATATAGAGGATAAGCCATGAGCTTATCACATTATATAGAGGATAAGCCATGAGCTTATCACATTATATAGAGGATAAGCCATGAGCTTATCACATTATATAGAGGATAAGCCATGAGCTTATCACATTATATAGAGGATAAGCCATGAGCTTATCACATTATATAGAGGATAAGCCATGAGCTTATCACATTATATAGAGGATAAGCCATGAGCTTATCACATTATATAGAGGATAAGCCATGAGCTTATCACATTATATAGAGGATAAGCCATGAGCTTATCACATTATATAGAGGATAAGCCATGAGCTTATCACATTATATAGAGGATAAGCCATGAGCTTATCACATTATATAGAGGATAAGCCATGAGCTTATCACATTATATAGAGGATAAGCCATGAGCTTATCACATTATATAGAGGATAAGCCATGAGCTTATCACATTATATAGAGGATAAGCCATGAGCTTATCACATTATATAGAGGATAAGCCATGAGCTTATCACATTATATAGAGGATAAGCCATGAGCTTATCACATTATATAGAGGATAAGCCATGAGCTTATCACATTATATAGAGGATAAGCCATGAGCTTATCACATTATATAGAGGATAAGCCATGAGCTTATCACATTATATAGAGGATAAGCCATGAGCTTATCACATTATATAGAGGATAAGCCATGAGCTTATCACATTATATAGAGGATAAGCCATGAGCTTATCACATTATATAGAGGATAAGCCATGAGCTTATCACATTATATAGAGGATAAGCCATGAGCTTATCACATTATATAGAGGATAAGCCATGAGCTTATCACATTATATAGAGGATAAGCCATGAGCTTATCACATTATATAGAGGATAAGCCATGAGCTTATCACATTATATAGAGGATAAGCCATGAGCTTATCACATTATATAGAGGATAAGCCATGAGCTTATCACATTATATAGAGGATAAGCCATGAGCTTATCACATTATATAGAGGATAAGCCATGAGCTTATCACATTATATAGAGGATAAGCCATGAGCTTATCACATTATATAGAGGATAAGCCATGAGCTTATCACATTATATAGAGGATAAGCCATGAGCTTATCACATTATATAGAGGATAAGCCATGAGCTTATCACATTATATAGAGGATAAGCCATGAGCTTATCACATTATATAGAGGATAAGCCATGAGCTTATCACATTATATAGAGGATAAGCCATGAGCTTATCACATTATATAGAGGATAAGCCATGAGCTTATCACATTATATAGAGGATAAGCCATGAGCTTATCACATTATATAGAGGATAAGCCATGAGCTTATCACATTATATAGAGGATAAGCCATGAGCTTATCACATTATATAGAGGATAAGCCATGAGCTTATCACATTATATAGAGGATAAGCCATGAGCTTATCACATTATATAGAGGATAAGCCATGAGCTTATCACATTATATAGAGGATAAGCTGTGAGCTTATCACATTATATAGAAGATAAGCCGTGAGCTTATCACATTATATAGAGAATAAGTTCTGAGCTTATCTGACTATATAGAAGATAAGTTCTGAGCTTATCTCATTATATAGAAGATAAGCTGTGAGCTTATCTCATAATGTAGAAGATAAGCCGTGAGCTTATCTCATTATATAGAAGATAAGCTGTAAGCTTATCTCATAATGTAGAAGATAAGCCGTGAGCTTATCTCATTATATAAAGGATAAGCTGTGAGCTTATCTCATTATATAGAAGATAAGCCGTGAGCTTATCACATTATATAGAGAATAAGTTCTGAGCTTATCTGATTATATAAAAGATAAGTTCTGAGCTTATCTCATTATATAGAAGATAAGCCGTGAGCTTATCTCATTATATAGAAGATAAGCTGTGAGCTTATCTCATTATATAAAGGATAAGTCATGAGCTTATCTCATTATCTAGAGGATAAGCTGTGAGCTTATCTCATTATATAGAGGATAAGCCGTGAGCTTATCTCATTATATAGAGGATAAGCTGTGAGCTTATCTCATTATATAAAGGATAAGCCGTGAGCTTATCTCATTATATAAAGGATAAGCTGTGAGCTTATCTCATTATATAGAGGATAAGCCGTGAGCTTATCACATTATATAGAGGATAAGCCGTGAACTTATCTCATTATATAGAGGATAAGCTGTGAGCTTATCTCATTATATAGAGGATAAGCCGTGAGCTTATCTCATTATATAAAGGATAAGCTGTGAGCTTATCTCATTATATAGAAGATAAGCTGTGAGCTTCTCTCATTATATAGAAGAGAAGCCGTGAGCTTATCACATTATATAGAGAATAAGCTGTGAGCTTTATACATGTCGTCAAACCTAATTTGGCCTTGACTCAACTCCAATTTTTCTCAATTTTAATTGCGTCTGACTCAACTAATTGCGTCAATCACTAATAAAAATCATAATTTGCTTTGACTCAACTCCAATTTTTCTCAATTTTAATTGCGTCTGACTCAACTAATTGCGTCAATCACTAATAAAAATCATAATTTGCTTTGACTCAACTCCAATTTTTCTCAATTTTAATTGCGTCTGACTCAACTAATTGCGTCAATCACTAATAAAAATCATAATTTGCTTTGACTCAACTCCAATTTTTCTCAATTTTAATTGCGTCTGACTCAACTAATTGCGTCAATCACTAATAAAAATCATAATTTGCTTTGACTCAACTCCAATTTTTCTCAATTTTAATTGCGTCTGACTCAACTAATTGCGTCAATCACTAATAAAAATCATAATTTGCTTTGACTCAACTCCAATTTTTCTCAATTTTAATTGCGTCTGACTCAACTAATTGCGTCAATCACTAATAAAAATCATAATTTGCTTTGACTCAACTCCAATTTTTCTCAATTTTAATTGCGTCTGACTCAACTAATTGCGTCAATCACTAATAAAAATCATAATTTGCTTTGACTCAACTCCAATTTTTCTCAATTTTAATTGCGTCTGACTCAACTAATTGCGTCAATCACTAATAAAAATCATAATTTGCTTTGACTCAACTCCAATTTTTCTCAATTTTAATTGCGTCTGACTCAACTAATTGCGTCAATCACTAATAAAAATCATAATTTGCTTTGACTCAACTCCAATTTTTCTCAATTTTAATTGCGTCTGACTCAACTAATTGCGTCAATCACTAATAAAAATCATAATTTGCTTTGACTCAACTCCAATTTTTCTCAATTTTAATTGCGTCTGACTCAACTAATTGCGTCAATCACTAATAAAAATCATAATTTGCTTTGACTCAACTCCAATTTTTCTCAATTTTAATTGCGTCTGACTCAACTAATTGCGTCAATCACTAATAAAAATCATAATTTGCTTTGACTCAACTCCAATTTTTCTCAATTTTAATTGCGTCTGACTCAACTAATTGCGTCAATCACTAATAAAAATCATAATTTGCTTTGACTCAACTCCAATTTTTCTCAATTTTAATTGCGTCTGACTCAACTAATTGCGTCAATCACTAATAAAAATCATAATTTGCTTTGACTCAACTCCAATTTTTCTCAATTTTAATTGCGTCTGACTCAACTAATTGCGTCAATCACTAATAAAAATCATAATTTGCTTTGACTCAACTCCAATTTTTCTCAATTTTAATTGCGTCTGACTCAACTAATTGCGTCAATCACTAATAAAAATCATAATTTGCTTTGACTCAACTCCAATTTTTCTCAATTTTAATTGCGTCTGACTCAACTAATTGCGTCAATCACTAATAAAAATCATAATTTGCTTTGACTCAACTCCAATTTTTCTCAATTTTAATTGCGTCTGACTCAACTAATTGCGTCAATCACTAATAAAAATCATAATTTGCTTTGACTCAACTCCAATTTTTCTCAATTTTAATTGCGTCTGACTCAACTAATTGCGTCAATCACTAATAAAAATCATAATTTGCTTTGACTCAACTCCAATTTTTCTCAATTTTAATTGCGTCTGACTCAACTAATTGCGTCAATCACTAATAAAAATCATAATTTGCTTTGACTCAACTCCAATTTTTCTCAATTTTAATTGCGTCTGACTCAACTAATTGCGTCAATCACTAATAAAAATCATAATTTGCTTTGACTCAACTCCAATTTTTCTCAATTTTAATTGCGTCTGACTCAACTAATTGCGTCAATCACTAATAAAAATCATAATTTGCTTTGACTCAACTCCAATTTTTCTCAATTTTAATTGCGTCTGACTCAACTAATTGCGTCAATCACTAATAAAAATCATAATTTGCTTTGACTCAACTCCAATTTTTCTCAATTTTAATTGCGTCTGACTCAACTAATTGCGTCAATCACTAATAAAAATCATAATTTGCTTTGACTCAACTCCAATTTTTCTCAATTTTAATTGCGTCTGACTCAACTAATTGCGTCAATCACTAATAAAAATCATAATTTGCTTTGACTCAACTCCAATTTTTCTCAATTTTAATTGCGTCTGACTCAACTAATTGCGTCAATCACTAATAAAAATCATAATTTGCTTTGACTCAACTCCAATTTTTCTCAATTTTAATTGCGTCTGACTCAACTAATTGCGTCAATCACTAATAAAAATCATAATTTGCTTTGACTCAACTCCAATTTTTCTCAATTTTAATTGCGTCTGACTCAACTAATTGCGTCAATCACTAATAAAAATCATAATTTGCTTTGACTCAACTCCAATTTTTCTCAATTTTAATTGCGTCTGACTCAACTAATTGCGTCAATCACTAATAAAAATCATAATTTGCTTTGACTCAACTCCAATTTTTCTCAATTTTAATTGCGTCTGACTCAACTAATTGCGTCAATCACTAATAAAAATCATAATTTGCTTTGACTCAACTCCAATTTTTCTCAATTTTAATTGCGTCTGACTCAACTAATTGCGTCAATCACTAATAAAAATCATAATTTGCTTTGACTCAACTCCAATTTTTCTCAATTTTAATTGCGTCTGACTCAACTAATTGCGTCAATCACTAATAAAAATCATAATTTGCTTTGACTCAACTCCAATTTTTCTCAATTTTAATTGCGTCTGACTCAACTAATTGCGTCAATCACTAATAAAAATCATAATTTG
Source organism: Diversispora epigaea (assembly GCA_003547095.1). NCBI lineage: Eukaryota > Fungi > Glomeromycota > Glomeromycetes > Diversisporales > Diversisporaceae > Diversispora > Diversispora epigaea. Next base: position 469,569 of record PQFF01000051.1, on the reverse strand, counting down.
CTTTGACTCAACTCCAATTTTTCTCAATTTTAATTGCGTCTGACTCAACTAATTGCGTCAATCACTAATAAAAATCAAAATTTGCTTTGACTCAACTCCAATTTTTCTCAATTTTAATTGCGTCTGACTCAATTCAATAGTTTTGACGACATGTATAGTGAGCTTATCTCATTATATAGAGGATAAGCCGTGAGTTTATCACATTATATAGAGGATAAGCTGTGAGCTTATCTCATTATATAGAAGATAAGCCGTGAGCTTATCACATTATATAGAGAATAAGTTCTGAGCTTATCTGATTATATAGAAGATAAGTTCTGAGCTTATCTCATTATCTAGAGGATAAGCTGTGAGCTTATCTCATTATATAGAGGATAAGCTGTGAGCTTATCTCATTATATAGAGGATAAGCTGTGAGCTTATCTCATTATATAGAGAATAAGCCGTGAGCTTATCACATTATATAGAGGATAAGCTGTGAGCTTATCTCATTATATAGAAGATAAGCCGTGAGCTTATCACATTATATAGAGAATAAGCTGTGAGCTTATCACATTATATAGAAGATAAGCCGTGAGCTTATCTCATTATATAGAAGATAAGCCGCGAGCTTATCTCATTATATAGAGGATAAGCCGTGAGCTTATCTCATTATATAGAGGATAAGCTGTGAGCTTATCTCATTATATAGAGGATAAGCTGTAAGCTTATCTCATTATCTAGAGGATAAGCTGTAAGCTTATCTCATTATATAAAGGATAAGCTGTGAGCTTATCTCATTATATAGAGGATAAGCTGTGAGCTTATCTCATTATATAGAGGATAAGCTGTAAACTTATCTTATTATATAGAGGATAAGTCGTAAGCTTATCTTATTATATAGAGGATAAGCTGTGAGCTTATCTCATTATATAGAGGATAAGCTGTGAGCTTATCACATTATATAGAGGATAAGCCGTGAGCTTATCTCATTATATAGAGGATAAGCTGTGAGCTTATCACATTATATAGAGGATAAGCCGTGAGCTTATCTCATTATATAGAGGATAAGCTGTGAGCTTATCTCATTATATAAAGGATAAGCCGTGAGCTTATCTTATTATATAGAGGATAAGCCGTGAGCTTATCTCATTATATAGAGGATAAGCTGTGAGCTTATCTCATTATATAGAGGATAAGCTGTGAGCTTATCTCATTATATAGAGGATAAGCCCTGTAGCATGTGATTTACAAAATGATCGTCTGCTCCAATTTCTGCGTGGTAGGTTATAACCTGTCTGCTTTTGTCAAAGCAGACAGGTTATAACCTAATAATTTCATGCGAATGCCCTGGTTAATTTCATACTATTTCCATTGAAAAAAATTTTATTGTCTAAATTTGTCTTGTTAATGTTAATATAAATTAGTTTGGAGTTTTTTGAGAAAATCGCTTCTTTTTAAGAAAAACAAACGAAATAAAATAATTTTTATTTTTGCATTTATGGATAAAATGGATTTTTTTTTGATCCAAGGGGTTCATATTTCTAACAAAGAAATTAGTACCATCTCTCTTGTAGATATGTATTTAGATGGTCTAGGTGTTGAAACGGATGAAAAAAAAGCTTTTTAGATTCATAAAAAACTTGTTAAACGAGTAAAAAAATTTACCATCATTAATTTCAAAATCAAATTGACCAGAATCAAATGCTAAATGTAAAAACATGTATATTATTATTTTAATATGGACTAAAGATTTCATCAGACATATAGGAGCGAATTTACCTTGTTGCTCTTCTATAAAGATGAAACGATTGATAAAAAAATAATTAATATAATAAATATACAATAAAAAAAGATAAAATTTGCAAAATATTTACCATCGGTGGCATTCCTAGGTTGAATGGAAAAATTAAATGAATATACTTTACTGGTTTGAATTTTATAAATTTGCTTCCTTTTTTTTTCGTTGGATTGTATATTTTTAATTACTTGCTTATCTTCATTTTTTGTAGAACTTGATTTAAAGAAATTTTTGATTTTTGATTTGAAATTTTTAGATTGAATAGTTGGTCCTTGTTATATTAAATTATTTTATTCTTATTTTTTTTTATTTAGATGATGATATTGATGATTTTTAATTATATTTTTCATTTTAACATTTTTTATTTTTTCACGATATAAGTATATTCGAAAAATTCAATCAAATTAGTATGTAGTCAAGAGATAATTTATATTTTATAAAATTTTAAAACGCAAAGAGTAGAATTTATCATCATAATTTACATAAATTTAATTAATTTAGTCCGTAATTAAGATTTTTTATTGAATAAAATATACTGATTATGATAGTTTTATTATTTCTATTTCATGTTGATTTAATGTAATAAATGGATTTTTATTAGAAGATTATTTGAATAATTTTAAATATTTTAATAACTTTTTAAATAAATAAGAAAATACCTTTTTCATTAATTTATTTGATACAATAATTGATTAAATGTGCAATGATTGAGATAAAATTTAATTTAATGATCATAATTTGGCCTTTTTATTCTATCATTATCATCATCATTATCACCGCCATCGTCATAACCGTCATCATCACCATCATCATCGTCATTAACATCATCACAATTATCATCATCATCATCATAATAATCGCTATAATCAAATTCAATTTGATTCTCACTCATAAGAGATGATTTTGTTTTTCGGTTTTCTCAAACAAGGTATCNTATATTCGAAAAATTCAATCAAATTAGTATGTAGTCAAGAGATAATTTATATTTTATAAAATTTTAAAACGCAAAGAGTAGAATTTATCATCATAATTTACATAAATTTAATTAATTTAGTCCGTAATTAAGATTTTTTATTGAATAAAATATACTGATTATGATAGTTTTATTATTTCTATTTCATGTTGATTTAATGTAATAAATGGATTTTTATTAGAAGATTATTTGAATAATTTTAAATATTTTAATAACTTTTTAAATAAATAAGAAAATACCTTTTTCATTAATTTATTTGATACAATAATTGATTAAATGTGCAATGATTGAGATAAAATTTAATTTAATGATCATAATTTGGCCTTTTTATTCTATCATTATCATCATCATTATCACCGCCATCGTCATAACCGTCATCATCACCATCATCATCGTCATTAACATCATCACAATTATCATCATCATCATCATAATAATCGCTATAATCAAATTCAATTTGATTCTCACTCATAAGAGATGATTTTGTTTTTCGGTTTTCTCAAACAAGGTATCGATCATATATATTAGGATTAGATAAATAATAAGTGAATCGAGGATTGTCTTTTCCAAAGTTTCGATACCTTTGAACTGCTGTGCTGTAAGAACCCATCGTAACTCAATAATTTATGAAATTTTATAACGCACGCAATTGGATATAATACTTATGTATAAAATACAATCAACAAATTACAATTAACATTACAATTATCCATTGTTCTAATTAACCGATCATCCATTAGTCTGGCTTCAACTGATGAGACGAAATGTGAATAGTAATTATCAATGTTTTATCTTCCGAAACTAAAATAATAAGGATAAAATTCGTTATAATTATTATAATCAAATAGCAGGTCCAAATCCAAATACAGCAAAGAATTTATGGTAATTAAAATATTCGTAATAATATAAATAAAGCGTCTCTGATCTTTGAAATATCTCAAAAGTATAACTAATAGAAAAGATAATAAATATTTTTTCTTTCGGGTCTGCATACAAAAAGGGGAATAAAGCATACAACTTCACGCCATATAATTACTATGTTATGCTATTATTGGTAATAAAATTGATTCTAGATCAAACATTCTCTATCCTTCTCTCTTAAATTGTACAATTGTAACAATTAGATACTGTCAAATTCATTGAAAAATATCACAATATCTGTAACACCTTTCCATGAGAATTCACCAAATAATAAATCCCATACTACTAATGCTTGAGGTTAGAAATTTCACCTTATAGGTATTCAAGGACTTTTAAAAGTTTACAATTATCATCAATAACTAAAAACACCCATTGGTCCTCTTATATTTGGTAGAAATAACCGACGATATTAGTCATTAACTTTATCACCATCACCAGATTACAGTTGGATGTTGCTATAGACCAACAAAATTTATTTATAATTGACCCAATTGTCATAAACAAATGCAGAAATAATACTATACTATTAGCATCACCATTATCAGATAACTTACAAGTATCATTTGTGAAAAAGTTTCCTTAGGTAAATCATCTTTTCGAACAAAATATTTACAAAAACATAAACCTCTAAAGTTTAATATCTAGAGTGTTTTGAAAACCTTTGAGTTCATTGAAGCTTTTCGAAGTGGAGTATTGCATAAACCTTCAGTTTAAAAAACTTACTGATGTGGTTTATAGCAATATCTAATTGTGTTTGTGTAAATAATGGTAAAATGGACGTTTTACTTCATTGTCTTGTTTAAATAATAAAATCATTTTTAATTTGACTATATTAAAAACTTCTCGTTAACATTCTTTGTGAAGTCAGAAACAATAACCAAAACGCTAATAAAAATTATTTCTAAATGGAGGGACATGGGATATCATCAATATAATATCAGGTGGTTCGGGCGTTTCTTTGCAATATTCCAAATTCAAAATGTATAGAATAATTTCATTCTAGCTTGATATAGAGATACCATTTTTTATTTTATTGATTTCATTCAATTAGATTATGGAAAAATCACAGTGTTAAAGAAGCTTCTGAATTTAAAAGAATGGAAACTGATAATTAATTAATTACTTATCATCATATCAATATATCTGTCAATTTATTTGTCAGTATAAAATATATAAAATATATAATAATCTGTTATTTTATTGACAGTGTAATATTAATAAATTAATAAATGCTTATTTAATTAATTTTTGATCTTACGAAATTATTATGAGATCTTGCTAGAATAATTTATTGATTTTGTATATTTGTATATTCACTTAAAGTTTATTTTATACATTCTCATCATCCAACATTATCCAAATTGTTCAATATATTCTCATCATTATACAGTTCATTTAATATATTCAGTTTTGCATTATGTTGAATCAGGTAGAATATCTTTGGTGACGTAAAGCGAATCACTAACAATTTTTGTATTCTGAATCTAAAAATGAATTAATTTAATTTCATAAAAATATATTATAAACTATTTTCAATAACAGATAATAAAAGTTTATAATAATTTATAATCTAAATATAAAGGAAATACCTCTTTAATAAATCTAGATATATCTTCTTTAGAATCATTTACTTCTTTCAGAGCGACTTTATCACCTACATTACTATAATCCCAATTTAATTCGTTAAAGTCCCAATATCGTTTAACGCCATTTTTCAATATAGCAGAATGCACAGATCCATTTCCACCATTTGCTATGTGTATTATATCTTGAAATTTATCATAAGGAATCCATTGTAGATTATATCCGTAATTTGTTTGACATTCTTGAATAACCTTATCAATTTCGACGTTCCCGCTCGACCAAGTTGGGAATTCTTGAATGAAATGCTCTTTAGTACATAAATCACAATATCCATAGTAAATACTGTTTTTTTTATTTCGATAACCAATATCACTGGTAGAATGACCAGCTACACATTTTCTTTCTTTAGACGACGCTCTTGATTCCATTCTTTAAATGGATTAATAAAAGTGATGGAAAATAGATATTCGAATTTGAAAAATGGACAGAAATAAGTAGCATTTTTGAGATCATTGATTGACATTTTGTGTTAACTAATACAATTCGTAGTTGGTTCATAGAATTTTATTTATATAAATAAAAATCGTATGAAAATTCTCTACATCTATAATAAACGAAATTCTCTAGCACCTTTCTATTTCTAGAACAAGCGATCGGTTTCCTGATTTAGACGTTTTTGCGACCATATGTATAGATTTTCATAAATTAGAACTTATGGAATAAAAAAAAGAAAAAAAGAAATTTAGATATAACAATAATGTTAATATATATACTAATAATAACAATCGGAACGAGAATTTGAAGAAATCCAAATTGAGGGTTTACTTTATTCTCTGATCTAATATTACAATTATTATTTTTATCAGTATTGTTGTAGGTCAATTCGCTTTTGAGGTTCATCCCGAGTCCCGGTTTTATATGTTAGATTTGATATATTATAAAAAAGTAGAAAAATTCAAAAAAAATTTTAAATGTATCTATATTAAATCTATTTTTGGATTCCATCTTTAATATCCGAAATCTTTTGTTAAAAATTTATGCATATAAATACTCAATTGATTTTGTCAAACCGAGCAATTAAGATGATTATACATATGATTGGTTATATATTAATGTTCGAAAAGATGAGGCATGTTTCTATATGAACAATTCAACTCTCAATGCATTGATTTTTTTATTATCAAAAACGTGTTCGTTTTGAACTAAAGATTTTTTTCTTACCCATCTTCCTTACATTGTTTTTTTTTTTTTAAAAAAATTCTAGATTTTTTTCATTATTTTATAAGAATAAAATAGTTTGGGCACGGCACGACCAATTAGTTCCATTCGTTTTTCTTAAAGCTAAAATGTTACAAATACAGTAAATGAAACGATTTTCACGTTTTTAAAATAAATTTTTATTTTTTCTTTATCAAACGTTGTATCGTAATATCGTGTAACGATAAATTAAATCTATAAAGAAAATTTTCGTGAAACGGATTTATTAACAAAGTTAATTGGATAGTGTACAAATTCGAAATAATAAATAAATATGGTGATAAATAACAGTAACCAAATAAACAAACACAAAATATTTAATAATAATTAATCAGCCTGGAATAATAAATCTTCTTCTATCGGTCTAAATAATAAATAATAAAATAATAAAAAGTATACTAATGAATAGCAGACATTAATTAATCCTTACAAAGAATAAAGGAGATCTAATTATCTTAATTCATTTTTTTTTAGTCTCGATAGTATAAATGGAAAACTCGTTAACAATTTCATTATTTATATTTTTAGACTTGAATTATCAAGTGGTAAACACGGAATATCATTAATAGAAAGATAAAATACAATGAAAAAAAGAAAGAAAATAAATTGGAGAGTATGAAAGATATCTATGAGTGTTCATGTTTATATTTTAATAATTTATCAAAATTAAATTAAGTGAACCAAAATTAAATTACGAGAGCAGCAAATTTTTCCACTAGCAAATTATCCCAAGCACTTATGTATTTATCGATTGAATAACTATTAATATTCTTCCATTCCATGGTGAGCATATGCTTTCTATTTCTGCTGTTCCTCTTATAAATAAATTCCATTTATTTATTTTTTAATTAATTATTTTGAATTGACTTTTAATTTAATTAATTGCTGATCCGTTACTCAATGGTACTATTTATTAAGCATTATTTAAAGATGTCAATCCAAAATTTTAAATATTCCATATTTTTTTCTAAAAAATCTATTAATAGATGTTTCGTGAATGTTTATATATTAATTCATAGATTATAACTAATACTTTAATTAAATAAAAATTGTGTCGGTAATTTTGATCAATTGACAATATTTGGGATTGTAAAAATTATTTTAAATATTTGAACAGGTCCAATAAAAGTTTCAGAAATTTACTATTATTATGTAGGAAATCAGCATTTTGGTTTTGTACCACTGAATCATTTATTGTGAGTAGTGTGATTTTCGTCACTAGGCAAAATTCCATAATTCCTTGATCAACCCTAACGCAAGCACGTAAATTTAATTTTGCCTGGCCTGGTGATGACAATCGCCTGCGGTGATATTTAGCAATGCCCTATATATTTATCTTTTTAAAATCATAAAAATATCGCAATCCCTCACAAAAAAGAAAAAAGGAAATAATATAAGCTAAAGCTAAAACTATGTATAAATTTTAATTATATGGCGGCGACGAAGTCGCCATATCCAAAAATATCTAGTTAATAAAAAAAATTAAATTTTAATGCATTATCACAATAAAATACAGTATATAATGAAGATCGAATTGATTGTTGTGCCTGACTTTTTAAATAAAAAAAGGAAACTATTATAGATGCTGGACAAATATGTTTTATCATAAGTTCCATTGTGAACTTAACTTTATCGAATGATATTGGGGTGCTGTAAAAAGATATACTCGAGAAAATTGTAATTATTCACGCAACATATGCTCCCATAAAAAATTCACTGTTACGATAAATACAGTTGCTTTATATCGATTTTTATTACCTAATCTTCTAAATATATAAAATTTATACAGTATACATATATAAAATAATAATATAATACAAATATACATACAGCATAACATACAAGAAAAATATTGTTATAAATTGAAAATACAATCTCAAGATTATCATTTTACAGTTAACCGATTACTACATTTGACATTTCTGGAGGGGTCGAAATTGAATTTCTTCTTGGAAGATAATAAATTAAATACCAACATGATAACCCAAATAAAATAATAGTATAAGTAATTATATAATAATATCTTTCAATAAAATTTCTGGGTTTTGTATCCAGTGCAGGGAAGAATGCTCCAACAAAGATGGCTAGTGAAAATAATATAAAAAAGTAAACCCATGATATATTGATTCTGAATGGATGACGTCGTTCTGGTTCAGTTTTACGTAAAACCTTTANAAATGCTCCCATAAAAAATTCACTGTTACGATAAATACAGTTGCTTTATATCGATTTTTATTACCTAATCTTCTAAATATATAAAATTTATACAGTATACATATATAAAATAATAATATAATACAAATATACATACAGCATAACATACAAGAAAAATATTGTTATAAATTGAAAATACAATCTCAAGATTATCATTTTACAGTTAACCGATTACTACATTTGACATTTCTGGAGGGGTCGAAATTGAATTTCTTCTTGGAAGATAATAAATTAAATACCAACATGATAACCCAAATAAAATAATAGTATAAGTAATTATATAATAATATCTTTCAATAAAATTTCTGGGTTTTGTATCCAGTGCAGGGAAGAATGCTCCAACAAAGATGGCTAGTGAAAATAATATAAAAAAGTAAACCCATGATATATTGATTCTGAATGGATGACGTCGTTCTGGTTCAGTTTTACGTAAAACCTTTAAATAAATATATTATGAGATTTATGATCATTATATGTGATAAATAAGATAAATAATAAAATCCAAAACCTACTAGTAGTCCTATTGCACACATAAAATAAAAAATAATGTTGGTATTTTGAGCTGTGTTTACAAGTACATCGTAGACATTTTTTAAGGGGATACACAGGATCATGGTTAAATAGCACCATTGAAAAATTAAAGCATTAAATGGAGTATTCCATTTTTCGTCGAATTTTCTTAAAACTGGAGAGAACACTGGGATAAATCCAGCTTTGGCCACAGAAGCTATGAGCCTTGAACTACATCATATACCAGAACCTACTGCTCCAAAACAAGAAATTACATATAAGATTGCTATCGCAATTCCTAAACCGATTTTATCCCCTAATTTTGCACTCATGATTACAGGGTCATCAGAATATTCCATAAATTCCATAGGTATCGTAATTATTAAAGCAAGAATCGCAAGACAGTCTAAAAGTAATAAAAAATATTATTATTAATATTATTAGTATTATTGTTGATGTTATTATTATTAATATAAAATTTCTAAAATTTCTAAAATTCTTAAAATAAGATTTACAAAGGATGCCAACGATGAGGACACTAGCAGGATTTGAAATTCTTAATTTTCTCCTTGGATTACGCATTTCATCCAAAGAATCTAAAAAGATTAATATTAGAAATAAAGTAGTAATGGTAAATAAGATAAAATAAATAATAATGATAAATTACAGTAGAGAAAATTCCATCCTGAAAATGCAAACAGGACCTTGAAAAAGGAAAATAAATACATAATATATATTAATGGAATTTTATAAAATTAAATTCTTTATACAGTCAACTCACTATTTCTTTAAAAAAAGAAATAATTATCTAAAACAAACTTTTAACATTGAACTATGTAATCAAGTATTATATAATATTACTATTTTTTTTATTTATTTATCAGCAGTATATTATATATTATTGTTTTTTTTTGATATAAAAATAGAAAACAAATTTGATGTGGTGAATTTGAGACATATTTTTTAATAAAATAAATTTTTATTTTCATGTTAAAACCTGCATTAAATTTAAATTCAATATTACTTATTTCAATTAAATAAAAAATAATAAATCAAATAATAACATTGTTTTATTAAATAAATTCATTAATTAAGTAGATAATATAATTTAATAAATTTTATTTTTAATAATTACACATTTTTATTTCAAAAATAAATGCCAATTTTATTAAATAGTATTATATAATCATGTGCAGATCATCTATTTTATTTATTTATAAGTGGTGTGGTTAAATTTTATAGAATAATTAATATGATTTATATATATTTTTTATTTTATTTATAAGCAGCACATTTTTTTATACCACAGTATTTTATTTTTTTATAATTACACATTTTTATTTCAAAAATAAATGCCAATTTTATTAAATAGTATTATGTGCATATCATCTATTTTATTTATAAGTGGTGTGGTTAAATTTTATAGAATAATTAATATGATTTATATATATATTTTTATTTTATTTATAAGCAGCACATTTTTTTATACCACAGTATTGTATTTTCTTGATGCAAGTTAAATTTTTATAATCATATGTATATTTTTATTTACATGAACAAATTATTATAAAGAAAATTGGATTTATTGCTTTATTTTTTTAATTATTTATTACTTAAGCACAAAAATTAAAATTTGCATATAATATTATAATTTATTCTTATTCCAACACAAGCAAATATAATAAATAGAAAATCTTTTGTTTGAAAAATCATCAGATTATCATTTACATATTTATTGTAATGAATAATATAATTATATTGTCCCTAATAAATTTTTGCTTTTTTTTTGATATTTCAACTTAAATTGCTATTCATGTGTTGATTGAATTATCATAAATACTTATTATAATTTAATGTCTATTGTATCTTATGTATTATTTATTTGCCAAAAAAAATACAGGAATAAATAAAATAAATATTTTATATAAAAATTATTAAATTATATATTATCATAAAAAATTTGTAAACAAAATTTTGTTCATCTTAAGAAACAAATTAATTAATTTTGGGATTGAGAATAAATGCATAATTTTTTTTTTATTATTAATTTTTTTTTAATTGATGAATTTGAAAAAACCAATTTCTTAAACAATAATCAGTTATTGTATTGTCTTAAAATTACTTGATTATTAATTTAAAACAATTCAATTTTTCAATTTTAATTATTTTAAAGTAATAAAAAATAAATTTAAAAATGGATGTATTATTAGATAACCATAATTTTTCTAGACATAAAAATTGAAATACAACTTATTTACACACAAAATTTTGTTCATTTTACAAAAATGTAATGTGCAAATTAATAATTCTGCGATAATTAAATAATTTTTGAAAATGAATATATTAATAGAAAAATTAAGGCTTGAAAAATAATTCCAGAACATCTGAATAAATAATATTACATAAAACGTCTTATTTATAATTAATATGTTATGAATAAATATGAACAAATTTTATTTATTCTTATTATTATGATTAATAAATTTGAAAATACTTCGTAATAAATATATCAGATTATTTATTTCAATTAATTTGAAATGATTTCATTTCAATTTTTATTATTTTGAAAAATGCTTAGTAAAAATAAATATAAAAATGGATATACTATTAGATAACCTAACATAAAAATAATTCAAAAACATCTGAATAAATAATATTACATAAAACATCTTATTTATGATTGATTAAATAAAATAAATTGATGAATTTAAAAATATTTCATAATAAAAATTCTAAAAATGTCCTTAAAATTTTATTACAGGGAATTAATAAAATATAAATTATTATTATTAATTAAATTTCATGATAATTAAATAAATTGAACAATTTTTTTTTGAAAATAAATATATCAATTTTTATTTTTATTTTTTTAAATCAATGAATCTATTAAATACTCCACAAAAAAATTACTTATAAATTAAAAAACCAATAGTTATAATTTTTTTTTGTTCAAAAATATGTCAACTACTTTTGAAGTTTTAGCATATATAAGTTTACAAAAGGGAACATTTGCATCTGGCATAGTTAATGGAATTGCTTTATACAAAACACTTAATAATAAAACAATAATATTATGAATTACGTACATCAAACATAAATAAATGGAAAAATATACAATATTAATTTAAAATTCAAACTTCCCTAACCTAGAACTCTTGTTTATTTATGCAATAAACAAATAGAAAGTTTATATTTTTTTTGTACGCAATTAATAAATAAATATGATGTATAGAAATTGGATCGTTAACAATTTTTGATAAATTTTTTTTAAGATTTATTAACTAATAATTTATTTATGCAATAAATAAATAAAACGTGCCAATTATTTTTATTAATTTATTATCTTCCTTTGTTTTTTTAAAATTTTTTCAATAAACAAAATATCATAACACCCTCATGGAAAGAAAAGAGGAAATAATATAAGACAATTATTTTTGATTATTTATTATCCACCTTCGCAAAATATACAGATATTTATAAACAAAATAATAAATAATATCTCCATTGTGTTTTATATAATTATATTGTAACAATTTTGATCAGCTATCCCGGAGAAATAAAATATAAACGAAACTCAAATTTTTTTAAATTCATTTTTCATTTAATAAACATCATTTTCTTCTTTTTTTATGTTCCTCTTTGAATTATTAAATATAAAGTCATATAAATTAAATAAAATCTGTGATTTAAATATTTATTTATTATCCACTATATATATATATTTATCTTTTAAAAATTTTTTTAATAATCAAAAATATCGCAATCCCTCACAAAAAAGAAAAGGAAATAATATAAGCTAAAACTATGTATAAATTTTAATTACATGGTGGCGACGAAGTCGCCATATCCAAAAATATCTAGTTTTTATAACGATAATGAAATAAAGATGTAGGATTTATTTTAACATTAATATTAAATATTTTATCAAGGTTTAAAGCTCAATTAGCATAATAAAATCACTATATTTAGCTAGTTATTATTCTTCAAATGCAATGAATAAAATAAATAAAATATTATTTGTGACAATTACATTACAAGCAAAGAAAAAACATTAAATTTTATAATGAGAAAAAAAATATTTGCAGATTCATGAATAATTGAACTTAAACAATTCTTTNCAAAATAATAAATAATATCTCCATTGTGTTTTATATAATTATATTGTAACAATTTTGATCAGCTATCCCGGAGAAATAAAATATAAACGAAACTCAAATTTTTTTAAATTCATTTTTCATTTAATAAACATCATTTTCTTCTTTTTTTATGTTCCTCTTTGAATTATTAAATATAAAGTCATATAAATTAAATAAAATCTGTGATTTAAATATTTATTTATTATCCACTATATATATATATTTATCTTTTAAAAATTTTTTTAATAATCAAAAATATCGCAATCCCTCACAAAAAAGAAAAGGAAATAATATAAGCTAAAACTATGTATAAATTTTAATTACATGGTGGCGACGAAGTCGCCATATCCAAAAATATCTAGTTTTTATAACGATAATGAAATAAAGATGTAGGATTTATTTTAACATTAATATTAAATATTTTATCAAGGTTTAAAGCTCAATTAGCATAATAAAATCACTATATTTAGCTAGTTATTATTCTTCAAATGCAATGAATAAAATAAATAAAATATTATTTGTGACAATTACATTACAAGCAAAGAAAAAACATTAAATTTTATAATGAGAAAAAAAATATTTGCAGATTCATGAATAATTGAACTTAAACAATTCTTTTAACCTGTTATTAATACAATTTTTCTATCCATCCACAGTAAAAATTTAACAGAGGATTGTATTTTCGAATTTGTGAGTGAGAAAGCATTATAAATAATTGATAATGTTGCCGAAATTATTTTGGGATTTTGAAAATAATTTGAGCAACTTGAATACATGTATACAATGTTTGTTGAGGTTGATATAAAAAAACCTTCACCACGCATTTTGACAGTTGACCACATGGTTATCCTTGACTTCCGGTTGACCAGGAATCAGAAGGGAGGCATATCCAACAATGGTTGTTAAAATTTGGGTGTTCCCGCTGGGATAGTTAGTAGCAAGATTAATGATTCTTCCTCAGTTTTTTAATTTTTTGAAGTACAAACTTTAATATAAAGTGCAACTCGTGATGCAAAATATTCTAAATAAAGAAAATAAATAAGGTACCACTACTATAATTGCGATTCATTTCCATGTATGCCATCAAGAAAGTAACGGTTAACAGTATTATTATATATTATTTTGGAATATATTATTCAACGTAACGTAACAAGAAAAACGTTGTAATAAAATTCAACACTAAAATAACAAAGACTATTTTCAATATATACATTGTTATAGAAACTTTTGCTCTTTTGTGTTGAAGTTTGACAATACGGTTTATATAATCATGTAAATTGTGTTTGATATAAGAAAATGGACTTTGAAATTTGCGAACTTGTAAAAGTTTTACTTTAAGTCACAGAGTCATTATATTGAGATACATTACATATATTGAGATTCAAGATATACCTTCTCTGACAATAAAATAAGAAAATTTAAATTTACTTACATCTACAGTGTTCATAGCAACGGGCACACCTAACACAATTTTTGCTGTTTGGACAGCTAGAAATTTCACAGTCATTACCTTGATTAATAAATTAATAAATAAAAAAGTTAGTTATTAGCAGTTCAAATTTTGTTGAATCTCAATTTTATAATGACTCTCAAAATTTATAATGACTCAATTTTATGACTCTGAGACTTACTCATCTTTAAGAGATGATTGATTTTGAGATAAAAAAAATTTTGTCTTTAAATAAGTATAAAATTTTTTGTGCTTTCAAAAAAAAAAGCCATATTGATTCTGGAAACAATAAAAATAGTTTATATTGTCAAAGAAAATAGTATCAAATTTTTTTATCTTCATTGATTCTGATCATTTTTGAAAACAATAAAAATAGTTTTATATTGTCAAAAAATAATGAAAACTTTTTATCTCATTGTTTCTATAAAATTTTTTGTACTTTCAAAAAAAAAAGCCACATTGATTCTGGAAACATTAAAAAAAGTTTTACATTGTCAAAGAAAATAGCATCAAATTTTTTTATCTGATCATTTTTGAAAACAATAAAAATAGTTTTATATTGTCAGAAAAAATAATGTCAACTTTTTTATTTTCATTGTTTCTATAAATGTGTATGTACTTTCAAAAAAAGCCATATTGATTCCGAAAACAATAAAAATAGTTTTACATTGTCAAAGAAAATAGTATCAAATTTTTTTTATCTTCATTGATTCTAATTATTTTTGAAAACAATAAAAATAGTTTTATATTGTCAGAAAAAATAATGTTATCTTTTTTATCTTCATTGTTTCTATAAATGTGAATAAAATTTTTTGTACTTTCAAAAAAAGGCCATATTGATTCCGGAAACAATAAAAATAGTTTTATACCGTCAAAGAAAATAGTATCAAATTTTTTTATTTTCATTGATTCTAATTATTTTTGAAAACAATCTCTCTTGATAAATGAAATTTAAAATATTTTCAATTATTGATACTATATTATGTGGTTCCTTCGTCGTTACTGTATCCCCAATTGTACCTAAATTTGAATTAAACCCATTTTGTTTTACCATGTGATCGGGTATTGCTAAATATCAGGTGATTGTAAGCTCGGTTACCAAAATTTTAAATCCGAACGGTTCAGAGCCGGATTACAAAAATATTGAACTAGAACTGAACCAAACTGAACCAGTCCAGTTTACACCAGTTCAAACCGGTTCAAAAGTTTCTTTCTTATAATTTTTGTCATTACTCAAAAAAAGAAAGGTTTTAAAAAAAACTTAATTAAAAATTTTTTTTAAAAAAACCTATAGCCGATTTGGTTTCAGTTTTTTCAGTTTGGTTCGGATACCAAATCCGAAACCAAACCAGAACCGAACTGGGATTGATGGTTCAGACTTTTTTAGAACCAAACCGAACCGGAACCAGAACCAACAGGTTCAATTTGAACCATTCAGAGCTTTAATAATTAGAATCAATTGAACACTAATAAGTTTTACTAATAATTGTACCTGAGGAAATAATTTCAAAGATAAATGCATATTTAAAATATTATCACAAATTAATTTTAACGAATCATAACAATAGTGGACAAATCGATTCATAATTTTTATAATTTCTTGGGGCATCAGGTAAATCGAGAATTGAACAAATTAAATCTGTATAATAACAAGAATTTTTATAAAAATTTTTGTGAACTCGATCTAATTTAAAATAATCCAAAAAATGTGCAGCGATTTATTATTAATTTACATATCTCACGAAATGATATTCTCATCATCATAATAATAATAATCTTTATCATCATAATCATCGTCATTGTTATTATCTTGATCTAAATATATGAAACTAAAATAAATTAAATTATTAATTATAAATTTGTGAGTAAATGATGGATAATCAAAAGTGGTGATGATGATAAATAAATCCATTTTGAATAAGTAAAGTTCAGTTTGAGTATCCATATATGATATATAAGTTCGAATACATAATGCTTTCTTTTTCAACTTCTTCTTATCCTCCATACAACATTCTTCACCAAAAGTTAATTCCCAAAGTATGGGTCCAGATTCGATTAATTAATAATGATGAACATAAATATTGAACTGAACGAGACGAGATGACCAAACATTTTTTAAAATTATAATTGATATTTCTGTGGAAAATTTATTGTTATTTTTCTTTTTTTTGTCTAAGAAACAAGAAATAAAATAAAAATAATATCACATTTAGATCTGTTTGTCGATTTGATAGATTTTAATTATGAGCGTGAGCGATATTCAGTTACCATATTACTGTCCAAATATTTGAATACATAAATCAAATATAATAACTATATAATGAACCTAAACTTATTAATAACCATATTTAACTAATGTAACAATACATACACTTCTACCAAAAAAATCTTATAGGCGTTGTCAATATAAATTATATAAAATTCAAATATTCGCTTGTATGAAAAAAGAAATCCGAATATCAAGCAGACAAAAAATATCATTATGTTTAGCCTAACTTTATTTCTTCAACCATTTTTAATTTTTTTATTAATATCGAGAAATCATTTTTAAAATGTGAACAAATGAACTTATAACATTAATAAATTTAAATTCTGTATTACTCTTTTGCAAAGGCATTTGATATAAATTAAAAAGATTTCTCAGCATGCAAAAATATAAATCAATTTAAAATTAACCAAATGAGCCAAAATATCCTAAACAATATATGTTAAGTATACAAACTTTGTAATATCTTTATTTTAAATTTATCAGAATTATCGGAATTAATGTTTAGATAAAAATAACCAATTTAATGAGAATCATATATTAGGTTATATTTATTATCATAAATGAGCATAATCTGTTTTGTATCAGTTAATTCTAGTCTTGACGATCACTAGTTTCTTGAAACATGCCACCACGTAATCTAAGTAAAAGATAGAGTGTAGATTCTTTTTCAAATGTTATAATCAGATAAGGTGCGACCATCTTCTAATTGTTGTTTTCAAAAATAATACATTGCTCGTCTGGGGGAATACCTTCTTTGTCTTGAATTTTAGTTTTGACTTGATCTATGGTATCGCTCGACTCTACTTCTAAGGTAATTGTTTTTCCAGTCAATGTTTTGATAAATATCATCATTTTTAAATTTCAAAGATTTTGCAAAAAAAAGAGCAAATAAATCAAATACATCAAGTCCATTCAAATTTAAATGACTCATTACTGAGAATATTTGAAAATATTTACCCGCTGGAGTTATTTTAAAAAATCTGCCAACGGAGATTCATTCTGAGAATTTGTCATTGTGGTGATGATATTCAAAAAACGAAATTGCAACAATAAAAACAATAAAACTATTGTTAATATTTTCTTTTTTGAATTTCAACCCTACATCAGGAAATTTTAAGGGATGAAAATTTCTGCAATTTTTTGCGAAAATTTGCAGAAATTTGCATAATTTTTTCGAAAATTTTTGAAGTGAAAATTTCCAGAAGATTTCTGCATAAAATTTGTGAAAATTTTCACTTTGAAAAATTTTCGAAAAACTTACGGAAATTTTCAGTTAAATAAAATAAAAAAAATTCTTATTTTAATTTAGCAATCAAATCATGTCACACTTAAACAAATGTGATAAAAAAAATTTATTTAACATTCCTTTTAAAATATCTTTTTTAAAAATTTAAGAATAATAATAATAAAACCATGGAGGCAAGAATCATGGAAGCTAAATAATAATAATAATAACAAAACCGTAGTGCAAGGCTAAATAATAATAATAATAATAATAATAATAAAACCATGGGCAAGAATCGTGATTAAATAATAATAATAATAAAACCGTGAGGCAAGAATCGTGGGGGATAAATAATAATAATAATAATAATAATAATAAAACTGTAGGGACAAGAATCGTGGGGGCTAAAAATTATAGGAGACAAAGGAAGAAGAAAAAGAAGAATAATAATAAAACCGTGGGGCTATAATAATAATTATTATAATAAAACAGTGGGGGCTATAATAATAATAATAATAATAATATAATAATAAAACCGTGGAGGCTATAATAATAATAATAATAATAATAATAATAAAACCGTGGGGCTATAATAAAATCGTAGGGATAAGAATCATGGGAGCTAAAAATTGTGGGAGACAAAACCGTGGAAGCAAGTGAGGGCTAAAAACCGTGGGAGACAAGAATAATAATAATAACAAAACCGGGGGGGCTATAATAATAATAATAATAATAATAATAATAATAATAAAACTATGGGGCCATAATAATAATAATAATAATAATAATATAATAATAATAAAACTGTGGAGGCTATAATAATAATAATAATAATAATAATAATAATAATAATAAAACCGCAAGGCTATAATAATAATAATAATAATAATAATAAAACCATAGGGATAAGAATCGTAGGAGCTAAAAATCGTGGGAGACGAAACTGTGGGAGCAAGAATTGTGAGGGCTAAAAACCATGGGAGACAAGAGTAATAATAATAACAAAACTGCAGGGCTATAATTAAAGCTGGTGTCCTTAATTATTTTTACAAATCCTTAATATTACGGATTTTTTAAATGAATTACGATACAAATCCGTAATTCTGTAACTAATTACGGACTTTTGTGTAACAATAAAGTATATATTTGAAATCTCCATGTTTCTGGCTTCAAAATGATACTTTTTTCATTCAAATCGGATAATTTTTGACCAAAATATTTTAAAATAAAGTTTACTAATTAAAAATTAATTTTAAAAATAATTACTAATAGTTTTTACATATAAAACTTTTAATTTTAATAATTAAATATTAAAAGTATTAATAATTAAACTTAAAGTTAAGAATAATTTGTATTTTATGTAAAAGTTTCAAATTCTGTACATTAAAATTAAAATAACTATAGATATTTAAACTTAAATGTTTAAAATTTTAATAATAAAATTTTAAAATTAAATAATTATAAGTATCATTTTTACTTACGGAATAATTNATAATAATAATAATAATAATAATAATAATAAAACCATAGGGATAAGAATCGTAGGAGCTAAAAATCGTGGGAGACGAAACTGTGGGAGCAAGAATTGTGAGGGCTAAAAACCATGGGAGACAAGAGTAATAATAATAACAAAACTGCAGGGCTATAATTAAAGCTGGTGTCCTTAATTATTTTTACAAATCCTTAATATTACGGATTTTTTAAATGAATTACGATACAAATCCGTAATTCTGTAACTAATTACGGACTTTTGTGTAACAATAAAGTATATATTTGAAATCTCCATGTTTCTGGCTTCAAAATGATACTTTTTTCATTCAAATCGGATAATTTTTGACCAAAATATTTTAAAATAAAGTTTACTAATTAAAAATTAATTTTAAAAATAATTACTAATAGTTTTTACATATAAAACTTTTAATTTTAATAATTAAATATTAAAAGTATTAATAATTAAACTTAAAGTTAAGAATAATTTGTATTTTATGTAAAAGTTTCAAATTCTGTACATTAAAATTAAAATAACTATAGATATTTAAACTTAAATGTTTAAAATTTTAATAATAAAATTTTAAAATTAAATAATTATAAGTATCATTTTTACTTACGGAATAATTACGGACTTATGGAACAATTATGGACTTACGGATAATTACAAATTACGGAATTACGGATTTTTTTTTATTGAAATCCTTAATAATTACGATACAGGCAGTAATATCATAACTCTTAATTCACAATTACGGGTACCACCTTTAGCTATAATAATAATAATAATAATAATAATAATAAAACTGTGGGGGCTATAATAATAATAATAATAATAATAATAATAATAAAACCGTGGGGCTATAATAATAATTATAATAAAACTGTGGGGCTATAATAATAAGAATATAATAATAATAAAACCGTGGGGCTATAATAATAATTATAATAAAACTGTGGGGACTATAATAATAATAATAATAATAATAATAATCTTAATAATAAAACCGCAGGAGCTATAATAATAAAACTGTAGGGATAAGAATCGTGGGAGCTAAAAATCGTGGGAGACGAAACCGTGGGAGTAAAAATCGTGAGAGCTAAAAATCGTGGGAGACAAGAATAATAATAATTATAAAACCATGGGGCTATAATAATAATAATAATAATAAAACCGTGGGAGCTATAATAATAATAATAATAATAATATAATAATAATAAAACCGTGGGGACTATAATAATAATAATAATAATAATAATAATAAAATCGCGGAGGCTATAATAATAATAATAATAATAATAATAATAATAATAATAAAACCGTAGGGATAAGAATTGTGAGAGCTAAAAATTGTAGGAGACAAAACAGTGGAAGCAAGAATCGTAAGAGCTAAAAATCGTGAGAGACAAAGAAACTGTGAGGTAAAAAGAAAAATAATAATAATAACAAAACCGCAGGGGCAATGTTGTACACGGGACATGTCCCAGGCCTTTTTGAACTTGTCCCATCTTTGTCCTACCTTTGTTCCAAACATGTTCTTACTTATATTTAACTTTTAAAAATATATATTTATATGTAAAATTAGATTCTAAGCATTTTTATTTAGAACATTAAGGCAAGTTATTATAATAAAATTTTGAATTATTATTATTTTTTTCATTGTCCCAACTGTCCCACTTTTGTCCCAAACATGTCCCATGACAACACTGCGCAGGGACTATAATAATAATAATAATAAAATCGTGGGGGCTATAATAATAATAATAATAATAAAACCGTGGGCAAGAATCGTGAAGACTAAATAATAATAATAATAATAAAACCGTGGGGGCAAGAATCGTAAGGGCTAAAAATTGTGGAACCATGAGGCAAAAAGAAGGATAATATTAATAATAAAATCGCGAGGGCTATAATAATAATAATAATAATAATAATAATAAAATCGTTAATAATAATAATTTTTGTTTTGCAATTTCGATAAGTAGTTATAAGTATAAGTATAGATTCTACAATTATATCATGTGTCATGTGTCGCAAATGTTTGTTTATTTTAGACATCCCTTATATTTTTCATATTTTTCGTACTTTCACTCACTTTTATTTATTTATTTGAACATTTTCAAAAACTTTTACACTTTATTTATTTTAAAATATTTTACAAAAAAATATAACAATACTTTATTTTTGCTTACTTATTACATTGTTTTTCGAACATTTTTAAAAACTTTTATACTTTATTTACTTCAAAATATTTCGAAAACTTACAAAAAAATATAATATTTTTAAAAGTAAATAAAAAATAATAATATTAAAGAATTTTAAAATATTAAAATATATATAATATTTTCATTTTCGTTTATTTACTACAGTGTTTTTTAAATATTTTAAAAGTAAATAAAAAATAATAATATTAAAGAATTTTAAAGTATTTCGAAAACTTACAAAAAAATATGATATAATACTCTCATTTTTGTTTATTTACTATAGTGTTTTTTAAATATTTTAAAGGTAAATAAAAAATAATATTAAAGAATTTTAAAATATTTCGAAAACTTACAAAAAAATATAATACTTTCATTTTTGTCTATTTACTATAGTGTCTTTCGAATATTTTTAAAGATAAATAAAAAATAATAATATTAAAGAATTTTAAAGTATTTCGAAAACTTACAAAAAAATATGATATAATACTCTCATTTTTGTTTATTTACTATAGTGTTTTTTAAATATTTTAAAGGTAAATAAAAAATAATATTAAAGAATTTTAAAATATTTCGAAAACTTACAAAAAAATATAATACTTTCATTTTTGTCTATTTACTATAGTGTCTTTCGAATATTTTTAAAGATAAATAAAAAATAATAATATCAAAGAAATAATAGTGATAATAATAGTAACAAAAAATAATCTTTTTATTTTTTAAAATTTTTAAAAAATTTGTATTATTTTAAATTTTTTTATAAAAAAAATAAATAAAAATATAAATAAAAATATAATATAATTTTAAAAAGTTACGAAAATAAATGTAAACTTGCGAAATATTATGAAAAGTTTCAAAATTTTGTATGAAAAATTGTGAAAATATTATAAAATTTTGTGAAATTTTGCGAAAATTTTTGCAAAATATTGTGAAAATCTTGTGAAATCTTGCGAAATCTTGCGAAATTTTTGTAAAATATTACGAAAATATTGCAAAATATTGCGAAATATTGCAAAATTTTTTTGCGCAAATTTTCACTTATTAAAATTTTCTAATGTATTGCTGCAAGTAAAGGTAGAAGGCTCAATTGATATGAAGGCTGGCTCAATAATTGTGCCTTTGGCTAATTAATTTTGCACTGTTACCGACGGAGATTTATCCTTTTTAATAAACACATGGGATAAACAAGAACTCTTGAAATAATATTAAAGATATTATTCAAAGAAACTATTAGTCAAAATAGATATAACTACTACTAATAGGTAAGTTCTAGAAGTTAAATAACTACTGTTAATAAGTGTATTGATTAGTGTTAACTACTAATATCACGAGACAGCGCTCCAAATGATAAAGTAGGCGATTCAATACAAAGGGTTTGGTTATTATTAATAAAACAATAATACTGATAATTTCAAGGTAATAATAACNTGAAATCTTGCGAAATCTTGCGAAATTTTTGTAAAATATTACGAAAATATTGCAAAATATTGCGAAATATTGCAAAATTTTTTTGCGCAAATTTTCACTTATTAAAATTTTCTAATGTATTGCTGCAAGTAAAGGTAGAAGGCTCAATTGATATGAAGGCTGGCTCAATAATTGTGCCTTTGGCTAATTAATTTTGCACTGTTACCGACGGAGATTTATCCTTTTTAATAAACACATGGGATAAACAAGAACTCTTGAAATAATATTAAAGATATTATTCAAAGAAACTATTAGTCAAAATAGATATAACTACTACTAATAGGTAAGTTCTAGAAGTTAAATAACTACTGTTAATAAGTGTATTGATTAGTGTTAACTACTAATATCACGAGACAGCGCTCCAAATGATAAAGTAGGCGATTCAATACAAAGGGTTTGGTTATTATTAATAAAACAATAATACTAATAATTTCAAGATAATAATAACCTTTATTAATGGTAATTGCAAATACAGAAAAAACTAATTTACAAATAAATTAATTAATTACAAAAGGTTTCCTAATTAAAGGATAAAATCCTAATTCTAAAACTGTTTAAAAACTCAATCCAAAATCCATCCTTTATATAACTAATTTTTGGGTCCTTTAGGTTCTTTAGGTCCTTTGAATTCTTTGGGTCCTTTAGGTCCTTTAGGTCCTTTGGGTCCTTTAGGTCCTTTGGGTCCTTTAGGTTTTTTAGGTCCTTTGGGTCCTCGTAATACATGATCTACATATTAATTTACTATTATCTATGGTAAATCTATTACAGGACACAGTTACACTACACAACTACATATTTGTAAATCAATTTATCTTTCATATTATAGATAAGAATATAAATAAATAAATAATAAATAAATAAATAAATACTAACTAATTATAAATATAATAATAAAATAATAGGTAATATAAGTCAAGAATATAATAATAATAAAAATATATCTACTACAATATTACTACAGTAATAGTTACCCTCCCAATTAATTCATAAGTCCTCTTATGACCTTATATTCACTGAAATATCCCTAATAGCCTGTACAAAAGGCATAAAATTATTGTCGAAGTTATTTTTACTCATTTGAGCCAGAGCCATTACATATAAAGATAAGTAATTTGTTCTATAAATTTGTTCTCTATCATCCTGAAACACTTTATAAGTTCTCATTGCTCCCAAATAATAACGATATTCATCAGAGATATTATTGTGTTGCACATAATCTAACCATGACATTCGAGGTAGAGTTCTAAAACTTAATAACTCTCCCAAATAATAAGTATATATTAATGTCTTGATTCGATTACGATGGATAATTTCTTGTCTTAATAATTGAAATACTGTATCGATAGATTGTTCCCAAGGGTCGGTAAGTTGGTATGGGTCTATTTGTTGGATAGGTACATTTCCTTCAATATTCAAAAGGTCTTGTTTATATAAATACATTTTGTCTAAAAATCGCTGGTTTCGTGTCATGCTGACTAAATTTTCTAAAAGTAGAGAGTCTGTTGTTTAAATATTAATTAAAGTTACGCATAGTATTACTATTTTTGGTAACCTAATTTCTATTAATTTACACAGAGTTATCTATTACTAATTGTGGCTCCCATATGGTACGGCCTTTATACAATTTTAGTCGATCAGCATGTATCAATTCCTTCAAGGGTTGATTGAATTGATTTTTCAGGGCATAAGCTCCATTATCTAAGCATTTACTAATGGTAAATGGTCCTTTCCATCGGGTATCAAGTTTTTCAGACCATTGTTTATTCAACCAAGAGTTATACATTAAAACTTTGTCACCTTCCTTATATTTGACAATTTGCGGCATTTTCTCCAAGTGTCGTCGTTCCTGTAACTTTTGAGACTTCTGTATATTATCCCTAGCTTTTTGTCGATGAACTGGTAATTGATTGATTAGTTCATAAGCTCGTTGTAGGATAGTATCTTCAAGATCATATTCAACAATTTCTTGTTGACCATCAATTTCAATTGGTAATCGGGCTTCTCTTCCATGGTTTAAAAAGAATAGAGTATACTTAGTAGTATTTTGTTTATTTGTCTGATAAGCAAATAATACAGAGGTTATATAATTATCCCAATTCATAGGATCTCGGACTTTCTTTAAACCTTCACAAAGTGTTTGATTAAAACGTTCCACTAGTCTATTAGTTTGTGGATGATATGGTGATGAAAAGCAATGTTCCATCCTGAATTTATCACTTAATTCATCAATTACTTTATTTTTAAAATGCGTGCCTTGATCCGATATTAAAACTGTCGGGGCACCATGTCGACAAATAATTTCATCATAAATAAACTGAGCAACAGCTTCGGCAGTCGCATTGGTTAAAGGCTTCGCTTCCGGCCATTTTGTAAGGTAGTCCATAGCAATTACAATATATCGGTTTCCTTGTGAGGTAACTGGTAAAGGTCCTACGATATCGATTCCAATTTGTTCAAAAGGTTGTCCAACAGGTATGGTATGTAAAGGTTCCGTCCTTTTTGGTCTTCCAAACCTTTGGCATGAGTCACAACTTTGAACATACTCTTTAATGTCATCGAACATTTGATTCCAATAATATTTATCTTTTACACGATTATAAGTGGCTTCTATGCCTAAATGTCCTGATGTGGGGTGGTTATGCATCATGTATAACAGGGGTTCCATCTCATGTCTCCTTATTACTTTAATAAATTGCTGATTGTTCCTTCATGGTTTCTTAAATAATTGTCCATTGTATAACTGAAAATGTTTCACTTTGTTCAAAAATTGTTTGCGTTCGCGAGGTGATTGGGGTTCAGGAAATGTTTGATTGTTTAAATAATTATAAAATTGTTGGTATAGTGTTAAATCCATATTGATTTAGGTTACTTTAATAAATTCTAATAAATGTTTTACCAAGACACTGACAACTTGGTCCAAATTGTAATTTTACGTCAGATTTATTTTTCTTATAATTATTTATTTAATTAAAGACGGGATAACGCATCAGCGTTAATATTTTCCTTTCCTGGTTTGTGTTGTACTTCAAAATCATACGGTTGTAAGCATAATATACATCTCGCCAATTTTCCTTTTGGTACACTTGAATATAACCATTTTAATGTGGAATAGTCAATTATTAAAACAAAATGTTTAAATCCCAAGTAGGAATAGAAATGTTCAACTGCCCAAATAACAGCTAAACATTCAAGTTCGGTTGCGCCATATTGTTTTTGCGCTCCCACAAGACTTTTACTTGTGTAAGCAATAACTTTCTCATGTCCTTCATCATTGCGTTGACTCAAAACAGCTCCTAACTCTTGTGCAGAACCATCAGTAATCAAATAGAAAGTTTGGGTAAAATCAGGGTAGGATAGAATCAGTTCGGTAATTAACTTTCCTTTTAAGGCATCAAAGGACTGTTGACATTTTTCAGTCTATTCTAATTTAGAATCTTTTCACAACAATTTATTAAGCGGTTGGGCAATTGTTGAAAAATCCTTAATAAAATTTCTATATATAGTAGGATGCCAATCCTAAGAAACTGCGAACTTTAGTCCTAGTAATTGGTATTGGAAAGTTTTTGACTTTTTCAATTTTTGCGGGGTCAGTCATAATTCCATCTCCACTGACGATGTGTCCCAAAAATTCCAATTTAGGTTGTAAAAAGTGGCATTTGTCAGGTCCTAATTTTAATCCAGCGGCTTATAGTCATTAAAACACTTTTCCCAATTTATTTAAGTGTTCGTCGAAGGTTTTTGAGTAGACATTGATATCATCAAGGTAAACAATAACTTCTTGATATAACATATTATTTAAAACATGATCCATGAGGCGTTGGAAGGTAGCTGGAGCATTGGTAAGTCCAAAGGGCATTAGGGTTATACATGTTCCCAAAATTGATTTTGGATTTTTGAGGTATTTCGACTTTTTGAGATTTATGCATGATCTATTCTATATATGGAAGTAAAAAAAGTACCCAGTTATGTGTATCTTCAATCAAAGAATAAATCTGGGTGGTCAAAAAATTTCGGGTTTTAAGTAAAATAATTTCGTCTTCTATGAAAAACTATTTCGACTTTTTTCCCCAAAATTGCAATTTCGGGGCCCCAAAATAATTTTGCGTGCAAGTATAATTAGGGTAAACTCATAGGTTCCTTGTTTGGTAATAAATGCGGTTTTATCCTGGTCTTTTGGATCCATTTCCACTTGCCAATATCCACTAGCAAGGTCGAGAGTAGTAAACTATTTTGCATCTCGAAGAGCATCCAACATATCTTCAATGCGANTTTGTCAGGTCCTAATTTTAATCCAGCGGCTTATAGTCATTAAAACACTTTTCCCAATTTATTTAAGTGTTCGTCGAAGGTTTTTGAGTAGACATTGATATCATCAAGGTAAACAATAACTTCTTGATATAACATATTATTTAAAACATGATCCATGAGGCGTTGGAAGGTAGCTGGAGCATTGGTAAGTCCAAAGGGCATTAGGGTTATACATGTTCCCAAAATTGATTTTGGATTTTTGAGGTATTTCGACTTTTTGAGATTTATGCATGATCTATTCTATATATGGAAGTAAAAAAAGTACCCAGTTATGTGTATCTTCAATCAAAGAATAAATCTGGGTGGTCAAAAAATTTCGGGTTTTAAGTAAAATAATTTCGTCTTCTATGAAAAACTATTTCGACTTTTTTCCCCAAAATTGCAATTTCGGGGCCCCAAAATAATTTTGCGTGCAAGTATAATTAGGGTAAACTCATAGGTTCCTTGTTTGGTAATAAATGCGGTTTTATCCTGGTCTTTTGGATCCATTTCCACTTGCCAATATCCACTAGCAAGGTCGAGAGTAGTAAACTATTTTGCATCTCGAAGAGCATCCAACATATCTTCAATGCGAGAGATTGGGTAAGTATCTTTTCGTATTTTGGTATTCAATTTTCGGTAGTTAACACAAAATCTCAATTTGCCATTTTTCTTCTTGACAAGGACAACAGGAGAGCCCAAGGGCTTTTGGATCTTTTTATTAAACCCTTGTCCAACATTCTATCAAGTTCCTCTTTGATAAATTGGTCTTCGTCTAGATGTGTTCGGTAGAAGCGTTGTTTAATTGATTTTGCTTCCCCTACATCAATTTGATGTTTAATATTTGTTCGTCCTAATGAACTAACATCATTGGCAAATAAGTCTTTATTTCGCTCCATTAACTTGTCAAATTTCTGTTGTTGGTGATTATTTAGTTGGCCAATATCCAATTCATTTTTATTTAATTTTTCACTTAGGAATACAGGTACGGTATCCTTATCGCTTTCGTCATCGTGATCTTCAATTGTTGTATTCTTAAAAATAATTTTTTTGTCATCTTCTTCAGATTCTTCTGTTTTAGTATCACTTTCATTAGCACTTTCCTCATCTGTGTTTTCAATAAGTTCAGCAAATTCTTCTTTAGTTTCTTTTGAACAGTTGGCAGGAACAGTAAGAGTTTTTCCTCGCCATCTGAGGGTTAATTCTTGATCGCTCCAATTATACGAAGCATTAGCTTTCATTAGCCAATTGTTTTCCAATAACAAGGAATAAGTAGCGGCATCGATTACTTCCACATCAATAGGAATAGTTTGGCCTTGGATAGTAATTGGTAAGTCACGAATAACTCCTAAAGGTTGAGTTTTCTTTCCAGTAGATGCTTTTAGAAGCTTCCTCTATTTCATAACCTAATTGTTCCATGGTGTCGCGAGTAACAATACTAATAGCTGCACCACTGTCAACAATAGTAGGTACAGTATAAACTCCTACTGCGATATTACATTTTAAGGCGGTGTTAATATAGTTTTTATCTTTATTTATTATTATATTTCTTATAGGTATTATCTCTATTATTATTATACTTTATATATTTTATCTTTATTATAGTTATTATTATTGTTAATTAATTCTGTCATGTAATACGAATTATAGTCCATTACTTAAATAGATTTGTAATTTAAAAGTAGATTCTATGTAATATGTAACATTGCGCGACAAGAGGTTTTACCCCGATCAAACCGCTAAAACCTCTGGTAAAATCTCTAGAAAATAGCTTTAATAATCGTACTAGAAAATTATAGAAAGTCCTGGAATGTTCTTTAGATTATTAATTATAATTCGTGACACTTTAGTATTTTCTTATAAATAGAGAGTATTTTTGCCCAGATGTAAAAACAATTCTGATTAGGATCGAGCTCAAGAAATAAAGTCTTAGTGACTATTTGATAATAATTTTTAGTGAATTGATAATTGTTTAAACATTTGTTGCTTGTATTTTGTATAAAAAACTCACACCTGCCTCTTTCGACATTAGAAACNGGTGGTGTTAATATAGTTTTTATCTTTATTTATTATTATATTTCTTATAGGTATTATCTCTATTATTATTATACTTTATATATTTTATCTTTATTATAGTTATTATTATTGTTAATTAATTCTGTCATGTAATACGAATTATAGTCCATTACTTAAATAGATTTGTAATTTAAAAGTAGATTCTATGTAATATGTAACATTGCGCGACAAGAGGTTTTACCCCGATCAAACCGCTAAAACCTCTGGTAAAATCTCTAGAAAATAGCTTTAATAATCGTACTAGAAAATTATAGAAAGTCCTGGAATGTTCTTTAGATTATTAATTATAATTCGTGACACTTTAGTATTTTCTTATAAATAGAGAGTATTTTTGCCCAGATGTAAAAACAATTCTGATTAGGATCGAGCTCAAGAAATAAAGTCTTAGTGACTATTTGATAATAATTTTTAGTGAATTGATAATTGTTTAAACATTTGTTGCTTGTATTTTGTATAAAAAACTCACACCTGCCTCTTTCGACATTAGAAACCGCATTAATAAAATCCTTCGTACATTACTATCCCAACTTTAGTATATTAATTATAGTCCTTTTATAATATATAATCCCTGCTATAGTTGCTTTGCTACCCTAACTTTGGTCTCGAAGGTAGTCACGGTCAACAATTTGGTAGTGACTGTGAGATCCGATTTTATTAGTTATCCTCTACAATTAGTTAAGCTTTAGTAGTTTAGTAAATAGTAAATTCTTTAGTAGAATTAGGAAAAATCTAGATTAGTTTTAGTGGTAATAGTAGTAATAACAGAGTTTAGAAGAAACTTTTTTAGTATAGTTGATTCTTAGTGAATCGATTGCATTAGTTGCAATAAAGTGGAAATCGCTTGAGATGCGATAAAACCCTTGTAAAGTGTAATTAAATTTAATTTTGATATATTTTCTGTATGAGATTTAGTTAATATTTCTTGATGAAATATGAGATTTAGTTAATATTTCTTGATGAAATATTTCCTTAATAATGATAGTAATTTCTGTGTGAAATTAAAATAGTTCAAAGAGATTCTGTATGGATTTATCTCTTTTAATTTAATAATAGTTATTCTTTAGTATTTTAATGTAACCTCCATGTGATGCTCATCGTGGAATCAATATTACTAGTATGACTAGGCAAAGATAATAGTTAAAAAAAAAATATAGTATTAATTTCTTATAGACAATTTAATTTTAAATAATTATATTTATTTATCTATATTATTTAACGAAAACTTTATATCACACCAGTGGTGTTGAACACCATATTTTTATTGCAGGGGTTAGGGTTAAGGTTTTTTCAAGGGTAGTGTATTTATCACCGTGTGTCACACCCTTCAAATATCGATTTTTATTAAATATCCTAGGGACTTGGAATTTTTTTACGTACGAAAAGTATATTTGTCACATAATATTCGTCACCTAAAATTCAACACACGTGAAATAATTTCGATCACCAGGACATCATGTGTCTATCATTTAATCATGTGTTTTTTTTTTATTGGTTAAAAATCACACTGGTGTTGAACACCACTGGTGTGATATAACAATGTCGTTATTTAAAACAGAAGTGTACGCTTTAACGTTTTTGATTGGCTGTATCTTGATTCTTTTAACGTATTTTGTCTAGGGCCGGCTTGCTAATGCCGAAAATACCGAAAATGCCGAAAATTATTTAAATCTGATGATTGATCGGCATGATCGATCATATTTCTCGCACAGAAATTAATGAAACACATTGGCATTTACATCTTGATGAATCTTTTACACCGACTTCTTGACAAAGTAACCTGAAAATAACTTGGCATAATAAAATTTTCCTACATCAAAGGATTTACAAAAGATAGAAATTGGCTTAACGAAACAAAATGTGCAGATCGTTCATGATAATATTTAACTTTTTAATTGGCGTAACGAAACAAAATGTGCAGATCGTTTATGATAATATTTAACTTTTTAATTTTTTTTGGAGCGAAAAAAATTCCCACTGACAGATTGCAATTACAAATTAATACCAAAACAAATATACAAATTGTTATACGAAATAACGAAATAACAAAAAAAATATTAACATATTTCACATAAACATTTAAGCCTATAAATAAATGAAACAGATACTAACAAAAAAATAGATAAAAATAAATCCCGTGGCGAAGCCACAGGCAAAAAGCTAATTATATTTTAATAGTAATAGAATTTGTTGATGAAATACAGTAGTAGAAATTAAAGCTTGGAACCGCGTCCCAATAAGTCATCCGGATATCCGAATGACCTTAAAATCGGATATCTGGATAAATCCGGATGATTTCCTAAAAATTTTTTTTCACCTGATTTCACCCGGTTTCATCCGGTTTGAGATACAAACCGGGTGAAATAGGTTTGATCGTCAAAATTTACGATCAAAAATAATTATCTATCGTTGCTACATATAAAACTTTTTAATCTATAAGTAAATATTGAAAACTGTAATAAGCAAACTTAAAGATGAGAATGTTGTGCATGTTCAGTAAAAAGAACAAGCTTAAATCATTAAAATTAAGAGAATAATTAGCAATTAAAGTTTGAACGGATTTTTTTATTTGTTCGAACTTTAACTACTAATTATTCTTTTAATTTTAATGATATAAGTTTGTCCTTTCTACTGAACATGCATATCATTCTCATCTTTAGGTTTACTTATTACAGTTTTTAATATTTACTTATAGATTAAAAAGTTTTATATGTAGCAACGATCGATAATTATTTTCGATCATAAATTTTAATAATCAAACCTATTTCACCCGGTTTTGAAAGTTTCAACCGGGTCACCCGTGGTATCCAGGTGAAACTGAATTATATAAACCCGGTTCTAAGCTCTAGTAAAAATATGAATATTTAATATTCATGAATAATTATAGTTCTTGTTATAATTAATTTAAATTCAATCACATTTATATTAGCAGTATTTTGACTTGTGATTTTAGTTACAAGAAATGATTATTTTTATCTATAATCTTTTTTTTAATATTAGTAATAATAAATCAATATATTTCTTAAAGAAGACAATAGTAGATCAATAACGACAAGAATGAGTCTTTGCTAAACTTGAATAAGATCTAAGAAGAGGCAAAAGTTTCAAAAGACAAGAGTGAGTCAATATTAATAAAAAGTCTAATAGTAATAATATCTGGCATGTCTTCATATCACTACCTTATATTATTAATAGAATAGATATTGATATTATAAAAATTAATATTAGAAGTAGGACATCCGGAATTATATAGAGGCGTTCTAGGATGCTATATATACGAAACGTCCGGAGAACGCACTAGAACGGTGCGTTCTAGTACGCTATATATACGAAATGTTTGGAGAACGCACTAGAACGGTACGTTCTAGTACGTTATATATACGAAACATTCAGAGAACGCACTAGAACGGTGTGTTCTAGTACGCTATATATACGAAGCGTTCGGAGAACGCACTAGAACGGCATATTTAATACGCTATATGAACGTAGGTGGTGTTCGTAGGACGCTATAGATCGGTGTATTTTGGACGCACTAGAACATTTATATTTAATTCCTGATGGAGAACATGATAAAATATATTATGATGCATAATGAACTCAACACTTAATAAATTTATTTTAATTATTCAACAAATTATTAGAACATTATAAAAACATAGTTTAATTTTTAATTATTTTCTTACACATATTTTATTATATTTTATATAGTTACATATAGTTTATATATTACAATAGTACATTTAATGATTATCCCTTTATAGTTATTGATTAAAGTAGTCATTTTAATAGTAGACATTTTGTAAAACAAATAAATGGGACAGTAACGTATTGAATAGAAGTCTTGATGGAAAGTAATAATGGAAGTAATGGCAGAAGGTTTACAATGCATTTTCTACAAATTGACTTAAAAGATTAAAAAATTAGTAAGGATATAAATACAAATATGAAAATAAAAAAGGGCCCGCAGAGCAACATCTCTTTTATTTGACTTTAGACCGACCCACAAAGTAACACAGCACTAGAGTATTAGAATTAATAATTCAAAAGTATATCTTTATTGTTGACTATTTCTAATATTTTCATGGGCATGGCAAATAAT
Source organism: Diversispora epigaea (assembly GCA_003547095.1). Classification (NCBI taxonomy): domain Eukaryota; kingdom Fungi; phylum Glomeromycota; class Glomeromycetes; order Diversisporales; family Diversisporaceae; genus Diversispora; species Diversispora epigaea. The sequence goes on along the minus strand of PQFF01000051.1, from coordinate 435,634 downwards.
CTGGTCTGAAGTTTCTATTCGAAAGCGATGCACTAAACTACGAAAATGTTGAAGAGAGTCCCGAAGGCGAACATTTTCTTGGGAGAGACGAGTATTAGTATTACGAAAATTTTCTGTTTCTTGAAATAGTGAAAAATTACGATTCTAAAAAAAAAAAAAAAAAAAA
>PQFF01000051.1:422275-435331 GCA_003547095.1 Diversispora epigaea | reverse complement strand
AAAAAAAAAAAAAAAAAAGAGAGAATATTAGTATTTTTTTTTTTTTTGAAAAGAGCAAATATTTGTAAGAGTAAAATGAAAGTTACTTGTATATTATTACAACTTCTTCTTAAGTTACGAACTTCTCTTTGAAGTTGTTCTATCCTTTGTTCATTGGTAACTTGATAGTCAGTATATAAAGCTTGAAGAATGATAAGTTCTTTTTGTACAGATGATAACTCCGTTTCTAGCTCAGAACAACGACAGTTACGGAGACGACGACGAAGGAATTTAGCTGTTTCTTGAAGAATCATAATCCCCCCTACGATAATATTCGAATGTTGACATGTATGAGTAAAGCGATTGGTCCTAGGCATTATTATAACTAAAGTAATTTAAAAGATAAATAAATTACAATTTAGTATTTTTCTTTAAGAACATATGAGATTATGCAAGAACGTTCTCAAAAAGTAAAAGAGGCCGCGACTAGCTTTCAACGACATAACATCAAGTGCAAAGTCTTTTAATATCTCCTTTTCATTAAGGGAAGCTGGGCCACTCATGTTAACTCCATCCACCAGCTTGGCAAAGAGTAACAATATTTCCATAAATTACTCTAAAGGAGAATACCAGAAAACACTAAGTAAGTTTGACTTACAAATAACAAAAAGTAGATTGGAGCAATGTGAAAAATTAACAAACCAGATCTCAAAATAATATCTTCTTAAATAAATGTGTAAAGATTTTTCAGTGGGAAAATTCTCGAATTCGAAAAATATTGGTGGGAAAAATAAAAACAAAGAAATTTGTATTTAGACAAATTTGAATACGATAAGAAAGTGTATTTTTAGAAAAAACATGGGAAGCATGAGAAAATTCTAAAAGTCTATTACAAAACACATGGAAAACATGAGATAACAATAACATATATACACATATGATATACAAAATTGGCTTAAAACTTGTATAGATCAGAATGATAGACCAAAATCGATTTATGCCATAATATTTTCCCTTTGTTGTTCAAAAATGGAAACAAGGCGTGCATGAAAATAATATCATGATTAAATATTATCTGATTTAAGAACAATCCAGAACAAATTTCGGATTTGTCATAAGTGGAACTTTATGACTAAGTTGGGAGGAATTGTTAACATAGTTTTTATCTTTATTTATTATTATATTTCTTATAGGTATTTTATTATTATACTTTATATATTTTATCTTTATTATAGTTATTATTATTGTTAATCAATTCTGTCATGTAATACGAATTATAGTCTATTACTTAAATAGATTTGTAATTTAAAAGTAGATTCTATGTAATATGTAACATTGCGCGACAAGAGGTTTTACTCCAATTAAACCGCTAAAACTTCTGGTAAAATCTCTAGAAAATAGCTTTAATAATCGTACCAGAAAATTATAGAAAGTCCCGGAATGTTCTTTAGATTATTAATTATAATTCGTGACACTTTAGTATTTTCTTATAAATAGAGAGTATTTTTGCCCAGATGTAAAAACAGTTCTGATTAGGATTGAGCTCAAGAAATAAAGTCTTAGTAACTATTTGATAATAATTCTTAGTGAATTGATAATTGTTTAAGCATTTGTTGCTTATATTTTGTATAAAAAACTCACACCTGCCTCTTTCGACATTAGAAACTGCATTAATAAAATCCTTCGTACATTACTATCCCAACTTTAGTATATTAATTGTAGTCTTTTTATAATATATAATCCCTGCTATAATTGCTTTGCTACCCTGACTTTGGTCTCGAAGGTAGTCACGGTCAACAGCAGTAGTTTTTAAAGAGTATTCCTGGTCTGCCAATTTAATTTCCTTTTCTTTAAGTTTTTGGAGAGCTTCAAAGAAACTTTTCCTAATGGATGGGACTTCTAAAGCATCGGCCCAAGATAAACCAGCAGGTTGGTTTTATAGCTGTTCCACAATATCAAAATCCTTTTTCCTAAAAAGAAGCAGTCAAGTTGCGTTTTCCTTTTTCTTTTCTTTATTTCCTTTCACTATTTTAATTACTTCTTTTTTCTTGAACTTTTTCTTTGGAGTGATTTCAGTTTTAACAACTTTAGGTATTGGTACACTTGTAGTTTTAGGAAGGTCAAAAGTATTCAAGCTTGGTTTTGGCTCAGGAATATTAGTTTCACGAGGTCGTTTAATAGGTGTGTCTTCATCACTACTGTCATCTCTTTCTCGTTTTCCCAAATAAGTATCATAAGCATTAAGAAGGTGTTATAAAAGTTTATCTTCCTCCTTTTTACTTTCTTCTTCAACTTCCACTAATTTGGCATGTGCGGAGTTGTCTGAATTATCCTTGCGATCAGGACAGTTCCAAGAGATATGTCCTTCCTTTTCACATTTGAAACAAGTACGAGTTTCTCGATTGTTATTTCAGTTGTTTCGATTGTTTCGGTTGTTCCAATTATTTTGTGAAGAGTTGTCGCAATTATTTCCTCGGTTGCGATAGTTAGGTTGTTAGTTAACTTGCGTAGTTAACTTCTCCATTTTTTGAATTAAATTTAATTGCATCTTCTCAAATTTCTTTGCCAAGTCGTCGAGGTTGTGAGCAGGATCAAAAGTTACTTTAGTTTCCTTCTTTTTCTTTTTAAGCGTTGTTTTCTTTGGTTTCCTTTCCTCTTCTTCTTCTTCTTTTTCTTCTTCGTCTGAACTTTCAACAACTTTCTTTTTACTTTTTTGTTTACGAGGTTCAATTTCATTAACCATATCCAATCCTTCCTCGTAAGCTTGTGCTTTTTCTAAGGCGGCAGCTAAGGTAGCTGGAGCTTGTATGGTTACCAANGTCTTCATCACTACTGTCATCTCTTTCTCGTTTTCCCAAATAAGTATCATAAGCATTAAGAAGGTGTTATAAAAGTTTATCTTCCTCCTTTTTACTTTCTTCTTCAACTTCCACTAATTTGGCATGTGCGGAGTTGTCTGAATTATCCTTGCGATCAGGACAGTTCCAAGAGATATGTCCTTCCTTTTCACATTTGAAACAAGTACGAGTTTCTCGATTGTTATTTCAGTTGTTTCGATTGTTTCGGTTGTTCCAATTATTTTGTGAAGAGTTGTCGCAATTATTTCCTCGGTTGCGATAGTTAGGTTGTTAGTTAACTTGCGTAGTTAACTTCTCCATTTTTTGAATTAAATTTAATTGCATCTTCTCAAATTTCTTTGCCAAGTCGTCGAGGTTGTGAGCAGGATCAAAAGTTACTTTAGTTTCCTTCTTTTTCTTTTTAAGCGTTGTTTTCTTTGGTTTCCTTTCCTCTTCTTCTTCTTCTTTTTCTTCTTCGTCTGAACTTTCAACAACTTTCTTTTTACTTTTTTGTTTACGAGGTTCAATTTCATTAACCATATCCAATCCTTCCTCGTAAGCTTGTGCTTTTTCTAAGGCGGCAGCTAAGGTAGCTGGAGCTTGTATGGTTACCAATGGTGTGATGTGAGATAACAATCCTTTTATGAAGAGTCATTTATGTTAATCAATATGAATTTCTACACGTTTCACCAATCGTTTAAACCTTATGTAATAAGCATTGATAGTTTCTTCTTGTCGTTGACAATTGTTTTCTAACTCACGCAGCCATTTATTTTTCCACCGGGTGTTATAATACTTTTCTACGAATCCCGTTCTTCAAATGGCCCAGTCAGCTATATGTTAAGGATTGATTTCATCATACCATTCCTCAGTATATCTGCCATCCAAATTCAAAATCCAAATGCCGAAATCCCAAATGCCGAAATCCCAAATCCCAAATCCCAAATCCCAAATCCCAAATTATAATTAGTATTTTTTACTGAAATCCCAAATCCCAAATCCCAAATACTAGTAATTTGTGCATTTTGGCATCCCAAATCCCAAATTATTTGGAATTTGGGCAACACGTATATTCCTCAGCATCGTCTTCGAGGTAGGTGGCATACTTGCGAATCTTTTTCGCTTCATCCCATGCATTACTGTGGGCGACTTTCTCAAAATGGAGCATCCATTGAAAAGGATCCTGTGTTCCATCCCCATAGAATGGATCGACTCGGAGGGATGTATGGTTATGCAAGTTGTCTTCTAAATAATCAATTATGATATTTGCCATTTCGTCCTCAGTATCACTACTGTCGCTACTATCAGAGGCGGTTAAATGAGCTTCTGCCAATTGTTGATTAAAGAGATTAAAATCTAATGGTTGATAGAAAGTTCGGATGTTTTGGAGTTGGTCCCAATTATTTGGAGGGTAACTACCCGTGAGGTGACTTGTTCTGGTGATCGCCTAGATGATACTGCCTGCGAGAAACTTTGAGGAGTTTCGTTAGATTGGCGTTTTCGTCGAGGGGTAGTTCCAAATATTTCAACAGTTGCAGAGGGTGAAGTTGTTGTTGAATTACTTGCGGGTAACCTAACGGTAACTGGATTCTGATTTTCTCTTTGAATTTGTCACTCAAGTCGACGTTGTCGATATAGTTGTCTTCTTTGTTCTCTTTCTTCTGGGGTTAACCGTTGAACAGTTCGCCTTGTTAAGTTTCGAGATGTCGACTCCAAAATGTTAACTTAAGAATTTCAATTATTTTTTAGCTTAGACCTGGTTAGTATGTTGAAGACAGTTCTTCCGTTGTCAATAAGAATGTTATCACGAATCCACATGTGATGTTTAATCAAATCAAGATGATCTTTTACTCGATTAAGATCCTTTAAAGTATAAGTTACTTCGTAGTTAGGATCCTTTTCTTCTCGGGACTCTATAAGAAGTCGTATACTTAAAATATACTTAAATTTTTTTAAAATATACTTAAAAATTTTTAAAATATACTTAAAATATACTTAAATTATACTTAAAATTTCTTAAAATATACTTAAAATTTTTTAAAATATACTTAAAATATACTTAAAATTTTTTAAAATATACTTAAAATTTCTTAAAATATACTTAAAATATACTTAAAACAGGTAATGATAAGTATATTTTAAGTATGTGTAAGTATATTTTAAGTATATTTTAATATATATTGAAATACTTAAAATATACTTAAAATATACTTTAATTATACTTAAAATTTCTTAAAATATACTTAAAATATACTTTAATTATACTTAAAATTTCTTAAAATATACTTAAAATATACTTTAATTATACTTAAAATTTCTTAAAATATACTTAAAATATACTTTAATTATACTTAAAATTTCTTAAAATATACTTAAAATATACTTTAATTATACTTAAAATTTCTTAAAATATACTTAAAATATACTTTAATTATACTTAAAATTTCTTAAAATATACTTAAAATATACTTTAATTATACTTAAAATTTCTTAAAATATACTTAAAATATACTTTAATTATACTTAAAATTTCTTAAAATATACTTAAAATATACTTTAATTATACTTAAAATTTCTTAAAATATACTTAAAATATACTTTAATTATACTTAAAATTTCTTAAAATATACTTAAAATATACTTTAATTATACTTAAAATTTCTTAAAATATACTTAAAATATACTTTAATTATACTTAAAATTTCTTAAAATATACTTAAAATATACTTTAATTATACTTAAAATTTCTTAAAATATACTTAAAATATACTTTAATTATACTTAAAATTTCTTAAAATATACTTAAAATATACTTTAATTATACTTAAAATTTCTTAAAATATACTTAAAATATACTTTAATTATACTTAAAATTTCTTAAAATATACTTAAAATATACTTTAATTATACTTAAAATTTCTTAAAATATACTTAAAATATACTTTAATTATACTTAAAATTTCTTAAAATATACTTAAAATATACTTTAATTATACTTAAAATTTCTTAAAATATACTTAAAATATACTTTAATTATACTTAAAATTTCTTAAAATATACTTAAAATATACTTTAATTATACTTAAAATTTCTTAAAATATACTTAAAATATACTTTAATTATACTTAAAATTTCTTAAAATATACTTAAAATATACTTTAATTATACTTAAAATTTCTTAAAATATACTTAAAATATACTTTAATTATACTTAAAATTTCTTAAAATATACTTAAAATATACTTTAATTATACTTAAAATTTCTTAAAATATACTTAAAATATACTTTAATTATACTTAAAATTTCTTAAAATATACTTAAAATATACTTTAATTATACTTAAAATTTCTTAAAATATACTTAAAATATACTTTAATTATACTTAAAATTTCTTAAAATATACTTAAAATATACTTACACATACTTGAAATATACTTATCATTACCTGTTTTAAGTCTATTTTAAGTATACTTTAAGTATATTTTTAGAAATTTTAAGTATATTTTAAAATTTTAAGTATATTTTAAGAAATTTTAAGTATATTTTAAGTATATTTTAAGTATATTTTAAAAATTTTTAAGTATATTTTAAAAAAATTTAAGTATATTTTAAGTAATACGACTTTTTATAGGGGGATAGTTCACGCTCGACAATTTCAGAGAGAGCTTCGTTCTTTTGTTTGATTGCTTCGTCTACACAATCGTTGCTTCTTTTGGCAATAACCATTAACAGTATAATTTCTTTTTGCGTTTCCGCTAGAAGGCACTAAATTGTTACCGACAGAGATTTATCCTTCTTAATAAACACGTGAGATGAACAGGAACTCTTGAAATAATATTAAAGATATTATTCAAGGAAACTATTAGTCAAAATAGATATAACTACTACTAATAGGTAGGTTCTAGAAGTTAAATAACATCAGGAAATTTTTTATGTCGGAGGTTATTGTAATAATTTCGTTTTCAAAGGTTATTGAAGGTTATCGGACCAATAACCTTCGCAAATATTACGTTAATTATGATAAAGTGAAGGTTATTGAAGGTTATTGATATCAATAACCTCTGGAGTATTACGTTTTATTAATAAAAATGAAGGTTTTCGGTACCAATAACCTTCGTAAATATTACGTTTATGTTGGAGGTATTCGAAGGTTATCAGAGTGAAGGACTTCGAAGGCTTACGTTTAAAAAAATTTACTGATGAACTACTGTTAATAAGTGTATTGATTAGTATTAACTACTAATATCACGAAACAGCGCTCCAAATGATAAAGTAGGCGATTCAATACAAAGGGTTTGGTTATTATTAATAAAACAATAATACTAATAATTTCAAGATAATAATAACCTTTATTAATGGTAATTGCAAATACAGAAAAAACTAATTTACAAATAAATTAATTAATTACAAAAGGTTTTCTAATTAAAGGATAGAATTCTAATTCTAAAACTGCTTAAAAACTCAATCCAAAATCCATCCTTTATATAACTAATTTTTGGGTCCTTTAGGTCCTTTAGGTCCTTTGGGTCCTTTGGGTCCTTTAGGTCTTTTAGATCCTTTGGATCCTTTAGGTCCTTTAGGTCCTTTGGGTCCTTTGGGTCCTTTAGGTCTTTTAGATCCTTTGGATCCTTTAGGTCCTTTAGGTCCTTTGGGTCCTNGAGATGAACAGGAACTCTTGAAATAATATTAAAGATATTATTCAAGGAAACTATTAGTCAAAATAGATATAACTACTACTAATAGGTAGGTTCTAGAAGTTAAATAACATCAGGAAATTTTTTATGTCGGAGGTTATTGTAATAATTTCGTTTTCAAAGGTTATTGAAGGTTATCGGACCAATAACCTTCGCAAATATTACGTTAATTATGATAAAGTGAAGGTTATTGAAGGTTATTGATATCAATAACCTCTGGAGTATTACGTTTTATTAATAAAAATGAAGGTTTTCGGTACCAATAACCTTCGTAAATATTACGTTTATGTTGGAGGTATTCGAAGGTTATCAGAGTGAAGGACTTCGAAGGCTTACGTTTAAAAAAATTTACTGATGAACTACTGTTAATAAGTGTATTGATTAGTATTAACTACTAATATCACGAAACAGCGCTCCAAATGATAAAGTAGGCGATTCAATACAAAGGGTTTGGTTATTATTAATAAAACAATAATACTAATAATTTCAAGATAATAATAACCTTTATTAATGGTAATTGCAAATACAGAAAAAACTAATTTACAAATAAATTAATTAATTACAAAAGGTTTTCTAATTAAAGGATAGAATTCTAATTCTAAAACTGCTTAAAAACTCAATCCAAAATCCATCCTTTATATAACTAATTTTTGGGTCCTTTAGGTCCTTTAGGTCCTTTGGGTCCTCGTAATACATGATCTACATATTAATTTACTACTATCTATGGTAAATCTATTACAGGACACAGTTACACTACACAACTACATATTTGTAAATTAATTTATCTTTCGTATTACAGATAAGAATATAAATAAATAAATAATAAATAAATAAATAAATACTAACTAATTATAAATATAATAATAAAATAATAGGTAATATAAGTCAAGAATATAATAATAATAAAAATATATTTACTCAATATTACTACGGTAATAGTGCTAGCTAAATTCTGGCTAAATTCTAGCTCAAAGGCTAATTAAATTGCGCCGGCTAAATTCTGGCTCAAAGGCTAATTAATTTTTTTTCTGGCTAAATTCAGGCGCAATTTCTGATTGGCTGGCGCGATTTGGTCACGTGACAAAAGGCTGATCAAATAAAATTATTAATTAATTTTACTGATATTAATATTTTAATATTTTGTTTTAAAATAGCCATAATTTGGCCAATTTTAATGTTACAAAAATGAAATATATATCATCTTGTAGCTAAGAACTAGATCTTTCGATCTGTCATAGAAATATCATAGTAGAAAATCGCTTCTAGTTATGTAAAATTGATTTGAAATTAAAGCTAAAATTAATTATTTTTAAAAATTTAAAAATAATTATTTAATAAATTTTATAATTGCGCCAGCCAATCAGAATTGCGCTATCATTTAGCCTTTGCGCCAGAATTTAGCCATTGCGCCTGATTGTGCCATGGCTAAATTCCAGATTCAATTGGCTAAATTAAATCTGGCTAAATTCCTGGTTCAATTCGTATTACGCCTACCATTCCTAGCTACAAGCGATATATAAAGTAGAACCTTTCTATAAACATATGTGTTTAAGCATAACCTGTCTTTAAGTGTATAATTTTTTCCAGCTCACAAGACTTATATATAATACGTTGTCACTATACTTGCATGCAAAATCATTTTGGGGCCTCGAAATTGTATTTTGGAGAAAAAAGTCGAAATAGTTTTTTATAGAAGATGAAATTATTTTACTTAAAACCCAAAATTTTTTGACCACCCAGATTTATTCTTTGATTGAAGATACACATAACTGGGTACTTTTTTTACTTTCATATATAGAATAGATTCTGCATAAATCTCAAAAAGTCGAAATACCTTAAAAATCCAAAATCAATTTTGAGAACATGTATAGTTGTCACCTGCCTTTTGGTAAGACATAATTCTAAGGGTGACTTTACGGTTCTTTTAGAAGTTTATAGTCCTTCCCCGATAGGTACAAGACTATTGATTAGAAGGCACCACTGATTCAATTATTTTAGAAAGGGAATCAGACCTTTCATTGATTATTTGTCGGTTATTCCATATTTATTCAAGTATCCTTTATCCGTTATTCGGTTATTACTTCCATTTATCCATTCGTTAATTCATCATGTTGTCCTTAGATTCCTTGATTCGCAAGATCTTCATCCGGTATCTTGACTTCTCTCCAATGTTTCATTATTCCTTTGATATAGTTGTTATTAATACAGGATTTATTATTTTCAAGATAATAATATTTTCTATTTTATATTTGATGTAATGTTTCGACTTTTCCTATATTTCCATAATATTATCCAAGAATTCCAGGTTATATTATTATTATTAATTCAAGAATTATAATGTTATACAATTAAGCAATCAAGCAATAAATTCCATAATATTCATAATCTTTTCATTACTTAATTATAATATTAGATTATTTATTCCAGAAATTCAGGGTTTATTTAATAAAGTATTTTATTAAATAATATTTTTAACATCTTTATTACAGGTTAATTTTTATAAATTTCTTAGAGTTTGAATTATTAAAATTTTATTATAAGATAATTTTCATTTCTTACAAAATTCTACAACTTAGAACTGTAGGAACCAAGTCGAATAGGCTCCCTTTTTAAAAGAAATTACATTACTGTGTCTTCATCCGGAAATTTTTTATGTCGGAGGTTATTGTAATAATTTTGTTTTCAAAGGTTATTGAAGGTTATCGGACCAATAACCTTCGCAAATATTACGTTTATTATAATAAAGTGAAGGTTATTGAAGGTTATCAATATCAATAACCTCTGGAGTATTACGTTTTATTAATAAAAATTGAAGGTTTTCGGTACCAATAACCTTCGTAAATATTACGTTTATGTTGGAGGTATTCGAAGGTTATCGGAGTGAAGGACTTCGAAAGCTTACGTTTAAAAAAATTTACTGATGTTACTGTGCACTAATACTATTGGCTAATATATCTACCATATAACTTATTAAAAATAGAATATATATTATACTAATAATTACTATATAATAATAGTTGATACTAAGTAATACTAATTAATGATAAATGTTAATAATTTTATAATGCTTATGTAACCATATCATGTGAACATGTGATTTGTGTTACTATAATTTGTGTGACTAAAACTATTTGGCTTGTTAAAATACATGTTAATAAATATTACTAATTATTACTAATTGTTACTAATTATCTTTAAATATTTCTATTTGTTACTACTGAGGTGGTAACCAATGTCACGGGGGATGATAGAGGATGATATGTGTCACTATTTGGATGAATCATCCTTGTGTGTCATCCATCATCCAGGATGACTGTTTATTCATCCTGGCACAAAAACGTTTTTATAGATGACAGAAGATGACGGTAAACAAGAGGAGGGTTTATAAAAATAGCTGCGGTGTGGAAGAAAAACAAGAGATTCCTTTTCGCCAAAAAAAAAGAACAAGAACCAAAAATAAAAATAATTTACTTGATATTTTTGAACAATATTAATTTTAGTTTTATGTTTACTTTAATATTTNTCCTTTAGGTCCTTTAGGTCCTTTGGGTCCTCGTAATACATGATCTACATATTAATTTACTACTATCTATGGTAAATCTATTACAGGACACAGTTACACTACACAACTACATATTTGTAAATTAATTTATCTTTCGTATTACAGATAAGAATATAAATAAATAAATAATAAATAAATAAATAAATACTAACTAATTATAAATATAATAATAAAATAATAGGTAATATAAGTCAAGAATATAATAATAATAAAAATATATTTACTCAATATTACTACGGTAATAGTGCTAGCTAAATTCTGGCTAAATTCTAGCTCAAAGGCTAATTAAATTGCGCCGGCTAAATTCTGGCTCAAAGGCTAATTAATTTTTTTTCTGGCTAAATTCAGGCGCAATTTCTGATTGGCTGGCGCGATTTGGTCACGTGACAAAAGGCTGATCAAATAAAATTATTAATTAATTTTACTGATATTAATATTTTAATATTTTGTTTTAAAATAGCCATAATTTGGCCAATTTTAATGTTACAAAAATGAAATATATATCATCTTGTAGCTAAGAACTAGATCTTTCGATCTGTCATAGAAATATCATAGTAGAAAATCGCTTCTAGTTATGTAAAATTGATTTGAAATTAAAGCTAAAATTAATTATTTTTAAAAATTTAAAAATAATTATTTAATAAATTTTATAATTGCGCCAGCCAATCAGAATTGCGCTATCATTTAGCCTTTGCGCCAGAATTTAGCCATTGCGCCTGATTGTGCCATGGCTAAATTCCAGATTCAATTGGCTAAATTAAATCTGGCTAAATTCCTGGTTCAATTCGTATTACGCCTACCATTCCTAGCTACAAGCGATATATAAAGTAGAACCTTTCTATAAACATATGTGTTTAAGCATAACCTGTCTTTAAGTGTATAATTTTTTCCAGCTCACAAGACTTATATATAATACGTTGTCACTATACTTGCATGCAAAATCATTTTGGGGCCTCGAAATTGTATTTTGGAGAAAAAAGTCGAAATAGTTTTTTATAGAAGATGAAATTATTTTACTTAAAACCCAAAATTTTTTGACCACCCAGATTTATTCTTTGATTGAAGATACACATAACTGGGTACTTTTTTTACTTTCATATATAGAATAGATTCTGCATAAATCTCAAAAAGTCGAAATACCTTAAAAATCCAAAATCAATTTTGAGAACATGTATAGTTGTCACCTGCCTTTTGGTAAGACATAATTCTAAGGGTGACTTTACGGTTCTTTTAGAAGTTTATAGTCCTTCCCCGATAGGTACAAGACTATTGATTAGAAGGCACCACTGATTCAATTATTTTAGAAAGGGAATCAGACCTTTCATTGATTATTTGTCGGTTATTCCATATTTATTCAAGTATCCTTTATCCGTTATTCGGTTATTACTTCCATTTATCCATTCGTTAATTCATCATGTTGTCCTTAGATTCCTTGATTCGCAAGATCTTCATCCGGTATCTTGACTTCTCTCCAATGTTTCATTATTCCTTTGATATAGTTGTTATTAATACAGGATTTATTATTTTCAAGATAATAATATTTTCTATTTTATATTTGATGTAATGTTTCGACTTTTCCTATATTTCCATAATATTATCCAAGAATTCCAGGTTATATTATTATTATTAATTCAAGAATTATAATGTTATACAATTAAGCAATCAAGCAATAAATTCCATAATATTCATAATCTTTTCATTACTTAATTATAATATTAGATTATTTATTCCAGAAATTCAGGGTTTATTTAATAAAGTATTTTATTAAATAATATTTTTAACATCTTTATTACAGGTTAATTTTTATAAATTTCTTAGAGTTTGAATTATTAAAATTTTATTATAAGATAATTTTCATTTCTTACAAAATTCTACAACTTAGAACTGTAGGAACCAAGTCGAATAGGCTCCCTTTTTAAAAGAAATTACATTACTGTGTCTTCATCCGGAAATTTTTTATGTCGGAGGTTATTGTAATAATTT
>PQFF01000051.1:384718-419905 GCA_003547095.1 Diversispora epigaea | reverse complement strand
GATTCTGCATAAATCTCAAAAAGTCGAAATACCTTAAAAATCCAAAATCAATTTTGAGAACATGTATAGTTGTCACCTGCCTTTTGGTAAGACATAATTCTAAGGGTGACTTTACGGTTCTTTTAGAAGTTTATAGTCCTTCCCCGATAGGTACAAGACTATTGATTAGAAGGCACCACTGATTCAATTATTTTAGAAAGGGAATCAGACCTTTCATTGATTATTTGTCGGTTATTCCATATTTATTCAAGTATCCTTTATCCGTTATTCGGTTATTACTTCCATTTATCCATTCGTTAATTCATCATGTTGTCCTTAGATTCCTTGATTCGCAAGATCTTCATCCGGTATCTTGACTTCTCTCCAATGTTTCATTATTCCTTTGATATAGTTGTTATTAATACAGGATTTATTATTTTCAAGATAATAATATTTTCTATTTTATATTTGATGTAATGTTTCGACTTTTCCTATATTTCCATAATATTATCCAAGAATTCCAGGTTATATTATTATTATTAATTCAAGAATTATAATGTTATACAATTAAGCAATCAAGCAATAAATTCCATAATATTCATAATCTTTTCATTACTTAATTATAATATTAGATTATTTATTCCAGAAATTCAGGGTTTATTTAATAAAGTATTTTATTAAATAATATTTTTAACATCTTTATTACAGGTTAATTTTTATAAATTTCTTAGAGTTTGAATTATTAAAATTTTATTATAAGATAATTTTCATTTCTTACAAAATTCTACAACTTAGAACTGTAGGAACCAAGTCGAATAGGCTCCCTTTTTAAAAGAAATTACATTACTGTGTCTTCATCCGGAAATTTTTTATGTCGGAGGTTATTGTAATAATTTTGTTTTCAAAGGTTATTGAAGGTTATCGGACCAATAACCTTCGCAAATATTACGTTTATTATAATAAAGTGAAGGTTATTGAAGGTTATCAATATCAATAACCTCTGGAGTATTACGTTTTATTAATAAAAATTGAAGGTTTTCGGTACCAATAACCTTCGTAAATATTACGTTTATGTTGGAGGTATTCGAAGGTTATCGGAGTGAAGGACTTCGAAAGCTTACGTTTAAAAAAATTTACTGATGTTACTGTGCACTAATACTATTGGCTAATATATCTACCATATAACTTATTAAAAATAGAATATATATTATACTAATAATTACTATATAATAATAGTTGATACTAAGTAATACTAATTAATGATAAATGTTAATAATTTTATAATGCTTATGTAACCATATCATGTGAACATGTGATTTGTGTTACTATAATTTGTGTGACTAAAACTATTTGGCTTGTTAAAATACATGTTAATAAATATTACTAATTATTACTAATTGTTACTAATTATCTTTAAATATTTCTATTTGTTACTACTGAGGTGGTAACCAATGTCACGGGGGATGATAGAGGATGATATGTGTCACTATTTGGATGAATCATCCTTGTGTGTCATCCATCATCCAGGATGACTGTTTATTCATCCTGGCACAAAAACGTTTTTATAGATGACAGAAGATGACGGTAAACAAGAGGAGGGTTTATAAAAATAGCTGCGGTGTGGAAGAAAAACAAGAGATTCCTTTTCGCCAAAAAAAAAGAACAAGAACCAAAAATAAAAATAATTTACTTGATATTTTTGAACAATATTAATTTTAGTTTTNATAATAAAATAATAGGTAATATAAGTCAAGAATATAATAATAATAAAAATATATTTACTCAATATTACTACGGTAATAGTGCTAGCTAAATTCTGGCTAAATTCTAGCTCAAAGGCTAATTAAATTGCGCCGGCTAAATTCTGGCTCAAAGGCTAATTAATTTTTTTTCTGGCTAAATTCAGGCGCAATTTCTGATTGGCTGGCGCGATTTGGTCACGTGACAAAAGGCTGATCAAATAAAATTATTAATTAATTTTACTGATATTAATATTTTAATATTTTGTTTTAAAATAGCCATAATTTGGCCAATTTTAATGTTACAAAAATGAAATATATATCATCTTGTAGCTAAGAACTAGATCTTTCGATCTGTCATAGAAATATCATAGTAGAAAATCGCTTCTAGTTATGTAAAATTGATTTGAAATTAAAGCTAAAATTAATTATTTTTAAAAATTTAAAAATAATTATTTAATAAATTTTATAATTGCGCCAGCCAATCAGAATTGCGCTATCATTTAGCCTTTGCGCCAGAATTTAGCCATTGCGCCTGATTGTGCCATGGCTAAATTCCAGATTCAATTGGCTAAATTAAATCTGGCTAAATTCCTGGTTCAATTCGTATTACGCCTACCATTCCTAGCTACAAGCGATATATAAAGTAGAACCTTTCTATAAACATATGTGTTTAAGCATAACCTGTCTTTAAGTGTATAATTTTTTCCAGCTCACAAGACTTATATATAATACGTTGTCACTATACTTGCATGCAAAATCATTTTGGGGCCTCGAAATTGTATTTTGGAGAAAAAAGTCGAAATAGTTTTTTATAGAAGATGAAATTATTTTACTTAAAACCCAAAATTTTTTGACCACCCAGATTTATTCTTTGATTGAAGATACACATAACTGGGTACTTTTTTTACTTTCATATATAGAATAGATTCTGCATAAATCTCAAAAAGTCGAAATACCTTAAAAATCCAAAATCAATTTTGAGAACATGTATAGTTGTCACCTGCCTTTTGGTAAGACATAATTCTAAGGGTGACTTTACGGTTCTTTTAGAAGTTTATAGTCCTTCCCCGATAGGTACAAGACTATTGATTAGAAGGCACCACTGATTCAATTATTTTAGAAAGGGAATCAGACCTTTCATTGATTATTTGTCGGTTATTCCATATTTATTCAAGTATCCTTTATCCGTTATTCGGTTATTACTTCCATTTATCCATTCGTTAATTCATCATGTTGTCCTTAGATTCCTTGATTCGCAAGATCTTCATCCGGTATCTTGACTTCTCTCCAATGTTTCATTATTCCTTTGATATAGTTGTTATTAATACAGGATTTATTATTTTCAAGATAATAATATTTTCTATTTTATATTTGATGTAATGTTTCGACTTTTCCTATATTTCCATAATATTATCCAAGAATTCCAGGTTATATTATTATTATTAATTCAAGAATTATAATGTTATACAATTAAGCAATCAAGCAATAAATTCCATAATATTCATAATCTTTTCATTACTTAATTATAATATTAGATTATTTATTCCAGAAATTCAGGGTTTATTTAATAAAGTATTTTATTAAATAATATTTTTAACATCTTTATTACAGGTTAATTTTTATAAATTTCTTAGAGTTTGAATTATTAAAATTTTATTATAAGATAATTTTCATTTCTTACAAAATTCTACAACTTAGAACTGTAGGAACCAAGTCGAATAGGCTCCCTTTTTAAAAGAAATTACATTACTGTGTCTTCATCCGGAAATTTTTTATGTCGGAGGTTATTGTAATAATTTTGTTTTCAAAGGTTATTGAAGGTTATCGGACCAATAACCTTCGCAAATATTACGTTTATTATAATAAAGTGAAGGTTATTGAAGGTTATCAATATCAATAACCTCTGGAGTATTACGTTTTATTAATAAAAATTGAAGGTTTTCGGTACCAATAACCTTCGTAAATATTACGTTTATGTTGGAGGTATTCGAAGGTTATCGGAGTGAAGGACTTCGAAAGCTTACGTTTAAAAAAATTTACTGATGTTACTGTGCACTAATACTATTGGCTNGAACAAGAACCAAAAATAAAAATAATTTACTTGATATTTTTGAACAATATTAATTTTAGTTTTATGTTTACTTTAATATTTTGAACATTTTAATTTAGTTTTATTTTTACTTTTCATTCGTAATACTTTTAATAATAATAAATAATATTTTCGCGGGACTAGCGAAGCGATAAGATACGCTAAAGCAGTAATATATCGCTATTGTTATTCTCTTTTATTTCTTTTATATTTTTGTAATAATTTCAAACATAAATTTAGTGTAGCGGAATAACAAAAGTGATAAGATACGCCAAAGCAGTAATATATTGTTTTTGTTATATTCGAGATTCAACTTTAAATATAATAAACTATTCTTTTATTTCCTGGCAAGTTACATCAAAAAGTCTACAATAGCTTTGGTAGTGTGCAAGTGTTAGTAAAGATACTTTTACTCCACTTACTCATCGTACCTTCAGATTTTTACACGAGATTACATTGTTTGAGAGTGTCTGTAAGCAGGTTTAGATCGACTGATTGCCTGGTCTTACTGTGTTTCGTGATATTGCGCATCAGAGAAAGTGTGCTAGTGATACGTTGAATTATCGTGTGATCATCTTGGATTTATTGAGACTGATTTGCGTAATTTTCCATATTGTTCTGCGCAGACCGCGACACTACTAAGATTATTATATTATTAATATTTCAGTTATTAAATAATAATTCTGTTAAAATACAGGGTTGATCAATATTATTGTCATGTGTTTTGATATATTTTGACCATGATAATTCTCTCCGGTAACAGTTCCCCCTCACTTAATCAAAATGTTCTCATTTTGACTTGTGAGTTTTCTTCTTATTGAATACTCCTTCCTTCAGCAATTACTTCTACAAAGTTCGGGGTTTCGAGTTCTGTTCTTTCTTCTTTCATTAATCTGATCCGTAAGGCTTTAAATCTTAATGCTCTTTCTCATCTTTTCTCTTTCCAATTCAGGTGTTGTCTTCTTTTATTCTTCCATTCGTTCGGTGGATATTCCATTCCAATTGTTCTTTTCCGTTTTGGATTGTATTTATTAATTATTTCAT
This sequence comes from Diversispora epigaea, assembly GCA_003547095.1. NCBI lineage: Eukaryota > Fungi > Glomeromycota > Glomeromycetes > Diversisporales > Diversisporaceae > Diversispora > Diversispora epigaea. The sequence goes on along the minus strand of PQFF01000051.1, from coordinate 415,051 downwards.
TTATGTCCATTTCTTTTTACTTTTTATTACTTAGGTTTTAATTCAGGATTTATATAGTTTTATAACCATAACCAGTATTAGCGTTCCAAACTAAAGGATTGTATCCTCTTCTGTTCCTTTAACTTTTATAATCATTATAGTACTAGGTACTGTGACATGTATTTCAATTAAAATTAACTGAAATTCTCATGGAGAGTTTTTAAAGAATAAGTTCTCAATTTTTGATTAACCCAAGAGGAAATTTCATGTTCATACGTGATAATGGGGAAAAGTGGCTTAGTTTGTTCTGTTATACGGGTAGACAATTCTTGAACTTAAATTGTTCTTGATGGTAAAATTAATGAATTTTATTGATTGGTCAGGAGCCATAAATTGCTGATACAAATCTTACTAAAGTTGTTTATCTCATAAGGTTTTACTTATATATTTTTATTAGTATATTATTAAATTCATGCGTAATCACCTTTAATTCTTACTTCATTGATATAATCTAATTCTTGCAACTTTAAAATTGATGAAAAATACATTAAAATCAAAATCAAAAATATAGACTAATTGCTTTTTATATTTTTGCACCACATTTTTATTAAAATAAAGTATAAATCAATATTTTTATATTTTCGTACCATATATTTATTTACAAAAACATGATCATGTGGATCATTCAAACGTTTGATTAGTTTACATTGACATCATAACCGGTTTTTATAATATGTACATTAATGACGAAGGAACTTGATTTTTGAAAAGTTTGGAGATTTTTTAATGAAAATCACTCCTTTTCAGGAAAAAAAGGAAGTGAATTCATTTTTCAAATAAAAAATAAAAAATAAATTTTCTTTTTTTTTTCATTTTGGAATTTTTTTGGTAAAAGGATTCATAGTTATAGTGTCAAGGCGCTGCATCAAGCTTAAAAGTTATGATCACATGCTTTGCAGTAAATGATAAAATTTTGATTTTTGGGTCAATNTTAAATTCATGCGTAATCACCTTTAATTCTTACTTCATTGATATAATCTAATTCTTGCAACTTTAAAATTGATGAAAAATACATTAAAATCAAAATCAAAAATATAGACTAATTGCTTTTTATATTTTTGCACCACATTTTTATTAAAATAAAGTATAAATCAATATTTTTATATTTTCGTACCATATATTTATTTACAAAAACATGATCATGTGGATCATTCAAACGTTTGATTAGTTTACATTGACATCATAACCGGTTTTTATAATATGTACATTAATGACGAAGGAACTTGATTTTTGAAAAGTTTGGAGATTTTTTAATGAAAATCACTCCTTTTCAGGAAAAAAAGGAAGTGAATTCATTTTTCAAATAAAAAATAAAAAATAAATTTTCTTTTTTTTTTCATTTTGGAATTTTTTTGGTAAAAGGATTCATAGTTATAGTGTCAAGGCGCTGCATCAAGCTTAAAAGTTATGATCACATGCTTTGCAGTAAATGATAAAATTTTGATTTTTGGGTCAATTCAAAAAAATAAATTATTTAAAATACTTTGCAAAATGTTTTTAATTTCGATATAAGCTATGCATTTACCCTATGAAATAAAAAAAAATAACTGATTTTTTTTCATTTAAGATGGTATATGAAATTGATGTTACATAATAATAAAGATTAATCAAGTTTCACATGGCATCCAAGTTTTTTTAACGCCAACTGTATTATATAATATTATATTATAATAATCTAACTAATGATACCAAAATACCTAATGATTTTATTTATAAGCAGTATATTTTTATATTATTTTTTTTTCTATCTAAAAATTCAAGTTTTAGAACAATTTTGTTAATTTTTATTATTTATTATTATTTGTTCAAAACTTGAGCGATGTGATAAATTATATTTTTAATAAAATAAATTTTTATTTTCATGTTACTGAAAATATAATAATTGAATAATAAATAAATATTTTTTGAAAATTATTAAATAAAAAATAATAACTTTTCATTTATTATTTTTTGAAAGTATGCAAAAACTTTTATCATGATGATTTTTTTTAATTAAGAAATGGNAAAAAAAAATAACTGATTTTTTTTCATTTAAGATGGTATATGAAATTGATGTTACATAATAATAAAGATTAATCAAGTTTCACATGGCATCCAAGTTTTTTTAACGCCAACTGTATTATATAATATTATATTATAATAATCTAACTAATGATACCAAAATACCTAATGATTTTATTTATAAGCAGTATATTTTTATATTATTTTTTTTTCTATCTAAAAATTCAAGTTTTAGAACAATTTTGTTAATTTTTATTATTCATTATTATTTGTTCAAAACTTGAGCGATGTGATAAATTATATTTTTAATAAAATAAATTTTTATTTTCATGTTACTGAAAATATAATAATTGAATAATAAATAAATATTTTTTGAAAATTATTAAATAAAAAATAATAACTTTTCATTTATTATTTTTTGAAAGTATGCAAAAACTTTTATCATGATGATTTTTTTTAATTAAGAAATGGTTATTATCTGGTTGTGTCATAAAAATTGAATAATTCTAGATTGTTATGATAACCATGTTTTCTTATTTAAGTGATTCTTAATTCATTTCTATTTATATATTTTTGTTTCGAATATATTTAATAGTTTTAGATACTTTTGTATTTAATTTTAATATATACATAATAAAATACTTAATAGTTTTAATTTTATATTTTGAGATTTGTATCAAATTATAAATTTATATGTCAACTAGCCAATATTTTTTTTTCCAGTATCCACGTCACATTAGGTTAGTTAATATGATGTGAAAATGTTAATCAGTATCACGTTACGTTGTACATTTTTTAATTTTTAATTTAAAAAAAAATTTTTTAAGAAAAAATAAAAATGAATATTGAGATTTTATTTTTATAAAGTTTAAGAAAATACATGAGGATTTAGTCTTGAGATTTCAATTAGTCTTTGATATTCTAGGATTACATTTTGATCAGTCATAAATGCTGACTGATCTAGATGAGATATTTCAATATTGTTCCAAGTGGGACATCGACTAAGAGCAACATATGCTTGTCCTGATGAAAAAATATTTCCATCTAATGCAAGAGATACCTTAGGTAAGGTTAAACCTTGTGTTTTGTGAACTGTTAAAGCAAAACAATTTTGTAAAGGGTATTGAGTTCGTTGGCAATTAGTTCCATTAATTTCAAAATAATGAGTTTGTTTTGTAATATTTATATCAATTATAGATCCTCTAACAGAGAATGCAACTCGAATTGACTGTTCTGAGGAATTTATATTTGTTATAATTCCTATAGTACCATTGCATATTCTGTGTTCAATAAGGGAATTGTTGAGATACATAACTCTTGCACCTGGTTGTAATCGAATATTGGAAGGTAAATTAGTTTTTGCTTTGAACATTTGATTTGCAAATGAAGTATCCCAAGGTACTGAATTTACAATGTCAATTGCTTGTGAAATTAAAAATTTGCCATCAGGTACTGGTAACATATTACAGATCATGTAATTGATTTGTTGTGCATTTTCTTTAAATCCTACAATATGTGTTGTATCAAGTAATGTATCAATAGCAGAATGTGTTAAAAATTCTGAATGATGTTGTTGTAATATATGCCATGTTTCTTCAGAAATATTTCCTATTCGTACTTCTTCTAATAAATTAAAAAATTGTTCATCACCATTTTGTCGTTGAGAAATATTTAAAAAAAGTGGATAAAATAATTTCCAAGCTGTTGCATAGAATACAGGTTGACTTTTAATTGGAGGCAATTGAGCAAGATCACCAACAACTATAACATTAATACCTCCAAATGCAAGTGCATTATTGTGAAGACTTGCAAAGAGATTAGAAATAAAATCAAATAAGTCATCTGAGACCATTGATATTTCATCAATAATTAAAGTTTCAATAGTTTTTAATTCATTTTTTAATTCATTGTCTGTAAAAGCTCTTGTTTGAAAACCTCTATGTGTTGATATAATTCTTAATTTTGGATGAATAGTTTGACCATCAATATTTTGAGCTGCTACTCCAGTAGGAGCTAATACAATATACTTGGATTGTNTTTGAACATTTGATTTGCAAATGAAGTATCCCAAGGTACTGAATTTACAATGTCAATTGCTTGTGAAATTAAAAATTTGCCATCAGGTACTGGTAACATATTACAGATCATGTAATTGATTTGTTGTGCATTTTCTTTAAATCCTACAATATGTGTTGTATCAAGTAATGTATCAATAGCAGAATGTGTTAAAAATTCTGAATGATGTTGTTGTAATATATGCCATGTTTCTTCAGAAATATTTCCTATTCGTACTTCTTCTAATAAATTAAAAAATTGTTCATCACCATTTTGTCGTTGAGAAATATTTAAAAAAAGTGGATAAAATAATTTCCAAGCTGTTGCATAGAATACAGGTTGACTTTTAATTGGAGGCAATTGAGCAAGATCACCAACAACTATAACATTAATACCTCCAAATGCAAGTGCATTATTGTGAAGACTTGCAAAGAGATTAGAAATAAAATCAAATAAGTCATCTGAGACCATTGATATTTCATCAATAATTAAAGTTTCAATAGTTTTTAATTCATTTTTTAATTCATTGTCTGTAAAAGCTCTTGTTTGAAAACCTCTATGTGTTGATATAATTCTTAATTTTGGATGAATAGTTTGACCATCAATATTTTGAGCTGCTACTCCAGTAGGAGCTAATACAATATACTTGGATTGTCTTTGATCAAGCATATTTTTTATCATATTTATAATATATGATTTACCAGTTCCCGCTGAACCAGTTATAAAATAATATGGCCATTTTCTATTAATATTTTTTCCCATATATGTTGAGATAGTAGATAATACATGATATTGATCTTGTGGTAATTCTAACATTGCTGTTTCAGGATAAATGTTTGGAAGAATTTTTAAATTTTCTAATTGATTTTGTATTATTTGAGAAATATTTGTTGGAAGTTGGTTATTTAAAGATTGTAATAATCGATCAAGCATTTCAATAAATTGATTATTAAAATGTGTTATTTGTGATTGATGTGTATTTATGATTTGATTTTGTAATTCTGTTAAATAATTAGGAAAGAGTGATAAAAATTTTTTACAATATGTTTGATTTGATTCATTTTTATAATCAGATTCATTTCTTGCTGGTACTTTTAGTAATAGTTGTTGATAAAAATATAATTCACCATCTTCAATTTTAAGAAATCGGGTTCTAATTATTATATCTTTTGATCTTTTAACAATATAATTATTTGATAAATTTGTCTAGGAGTTGATGATGGGGGTGATGGTGTTATGGAATATTTTTCAAAATATTGTGGATATGTTAAATTTTCAAATTCAGGTAAATGAGGTCGAGCCATATATTTCATTATTGCATCATCATAATATGGATTTTCATCATTTTCATCAATCATGTAAATTGGTAATATTGATCGTGTTCGTATAGTTGGTGGTTCAGTATTTAAAAATTTTACAGTAGCTGAAGAATTACAAATTGTATGTCCTAAAAGTAAAAACATTAATTCCATAGATCCTAATCATCTAGCTATTACATGTTCTCGTAATTTATCATGTTCATGAATATTAAAAACATATTAAGGTTCTCATTTTGCAATATATTTTACCATATATCTTGCAAATCCTTTGTTTGTTATATATTGAATATTTATGTGTGCATTCCATATTAATAGTATAGGTGCATGATAAGGAACAACCCATGAATTTGCTTCTGTTAAACATTTGTATACATAATGACAATTTCCTTCTTCATAAATGAGTTGTTTCACTATAAGAATGAGGAAATCCTTTTTTACATGTTTGACCAGATATGGCTAGTCCTTAACATTTTTCATTACAAGTATATATTTGATTAGCTATAACAGCAGAATATAATTCTGGTTCATATAATGGATTAGGAACTGTTGAACAAATTATATTATTTGCAATCATTGATTCAATAGTATTTGTAGTCCAATAGCAACTATGTGTATGGGCTGCTCCACGATTTTGAAATTCTACTCAGTCAAAAAAATTTGTAATTTTGCCAAATCCTGTTAAATCAGATTTTGTATAAAGTTCTTTTTTCAATGATTGAAATCGGTGAACAAAGTAATTAGCACAATGAAAAGGTCGATTTGTAGGTAAAGTATCTCTATTGTCACTATTAGCTAATATATCATGTAAATGATTCCAACGATTTTCAGCCATACTTAATGTTAGGCAATCCTAATTTTTGTAACATTGAATTTAGATGAAGTTGTATATGTATTACCAGTACACATGAAAGTAGAAAGTGAAATTGATTTATTTTCATTAATTATATTGTTTCTTGTATATGCACTTGGTTGCAATAAATCTCTAGCTGTTGGAATATTTAAAGAGATATTTAAATTTGAAATTGATTGTTGTAATATACGTTGAGTATTTTGATGGTGTCTAAGTTTTTCTAATTGAAGATATGACCATGCTAGCCAATAATGATGAAGTCTCCATCATGAATCATAATTCATTAATCGTAATTTAATATATTTACCATAAGTTTTATATCGAATTTTTTGATTAGATATTTGTTGATTGGATATATCATGAAAATGTCCTTTTCCATTTGTAAATAAATCTGGAAAAAGTAATGGTTCCAAATTAGGATCCCATGTTGAAATTGGAATTTGTAATGTTTCACTTTGTTGAATAAAGCCAGCCATTAATTGGGTATAATGAAAGTCTTCATTATGAACTTCATCAGGAAAATCATAATTTGGAATTATAAGATCATGTGAATTTATGGGAGGTGTGTTAATATCAATATCAATATGACTGGCTCTTGGAAAAGGATCATTTTGATTTTGACGTTGATGTAATAATGAAGTATTAGTATATGGTCGTAAGTAAGGATTGTTTTGAATTAACCATTCAGCAGCTCTTTGTAAAGTTTCATCTAGATCTGTATTATTATTTGTTATATTATCTGTATTAGATTCTAGGAATGCTCCTACTATACCAGAATATAAAGTATGTGCATGAATATTACGAGAATAATTCATTGCTCCAGTTAAACTTCGATATTCTGAATAAGAATTACTACCTGGGGTTCTTCCTAAAGAACAATGTAAAAAGATAGGAGATAAATATCGTCGTCTTGATAAAGGAACTGCTATTATTTCTGTTGGTATAGGAGATAGGTAAGGAAATGTAAATCTAGTTGAAGGTTTTTTGCAAGAATTACATGTAGCAATTCTTAATTGAGAAATACGATTAGTATTTGGATTAAGTGGTAAAGGAACATTTGGTAAATTTTGTTGTAAAGGATAATTGGTTGATGTTTCATAAGGTATTCAAGATGCTTTATCAAAATACAAAAGTCTTCCACAATAAACACATGGGATATAGGGCCATTGACACCAAATTTTATTTTGATAACGATCATATAAATGTTGTAATTTTGTAGAAGGTCTCCAATAGGTTACTTGAGGTAAAACTAATGATGATGTTTGAATTGGTTGTATATCAGGTACTTGATTTAATTCTAATGGTATCTGATTCAACCGTTTATCATTTGATTCTTCTAATTGTAAATCTGTATTATCAGATAGATTTAGCAAACTTTCATATTCATCATTGAATGAATAAATTATAGGATTCATTTTGAATAGATTTTTTTAAATATTATTAATTAGAATAAGTAATAGTTTTTATAATTGGTGATTAAGGTTTGAGTTATTATTAAAAAAAAAAAGTATAAGATATTATTATTTTCATTTAAGAATATAATATTTTTTATATTTATTATGTTGTAATACTTTAATTCCAATTTTAATCAAAATATTTATTTTTATTTGAGAACACAACACTTTTATATTCATTATATTGTAATACATGTACTTTGATTTCATTTTTCAATTAAAAAATATTAAATATAAATAATATAAAAATATATATCATTAATTAACAATCAATACAAATTATTTATTTTTTTTTAAATTATAAATTGTAATACATGAAGATTATCTTGTTTTGTTAAATTAAAAAGATACAAAAAAATTGGTTATTTATAAATTTATTTTATAAAAAAAATTATTTAAATATTTAAAGATTAAAAAAATTATAAAGAAAAAAATATTTTGAAAAAAAGAATATTAATCATTTTGTTGTTGTTCTGGTTGAGAGTTATTCATGCCTGAAGGAGGAGGATTGGTACTTAAGGCTGTTTCCAAGTTTAAATCTGGAGAAGTATTAATATTTGAAACTGTCGCAAGAGTTAAGGGTTGATTTGGAGAGGTATTGGTTGATCTCCTCATGTTTCGGGGTGATGCCCCTCTTGCTACTCAGTTGGTTCTTCTTGTGTTTAGCCATGGCGCATTTAAAGTTTGATTATTGTTATTTGTTGTTCGATGGGTAATGAGAGAAATGTCTTCTAAATTTAAAGTAAATTTGGAAGGAGATGTTTCAGAATTTGTTATTGGGTCAGTAATGGGAGGTATATAATTAATTACTCCAACTAAAATGGCTGTTGTGGATTTTGAATTTTGATTTATAGAGTTTGTTTTGTTCATAAGGTATCGATTGTTTGTTTTATGCTTTACTTCTAGCCAGAAATTTTTAGGCTCAAGTTCACCCAGATATTCATTAATGTCAAATTCTAACACTGAATAACCATTTTCATTTTTTACAACTTGTGTGGTGCTTCCGGTCAACATTACATTGATCCCAATTACAGGCATTGTATTAAAGTCTGTATTTGTAATACTTTAACCGAAGTTGCACTAACCTTTAAATAATAAAAATAAGAGGATTAGACATATTATTTAATTTATTTAAAAAAATGAAAAAAAAAGTGAAAATGAATTGAAGAAGGGTAGAAGGATAGAAGGGTAGAAGGATAGAAGGGTAGAAGGGTAGAAGGGTAGAAGGGTAAAAGGGTAGAAGGGTAAAAGGGTAAAAGGGTAGAAGGGTAAAAGAGTAAGAGAGAAGAGGAGAAAAAAAAGATGATAAAGTAAAAAAGAAAAAAAAAAGACAAGACAAAAGGGTAGAGAAGCTATCAAAGTTAAAGTTAAAATAATTGAATAAAACTTACAGAATACCATCCCCCAGTACAAGCGATAAATTTGCCTTTTAGAAATACCACCTGGCCAACTTCAAAATCTTATATATGTGTTTCAACTTCTTGATCTAAAGGAATGAACATTCTTGTTCGTAAATAGATAATTTCAGTAGGCTCGGCCTCATTTAGTCTTGATATAGCAGTTACTTCTTTAATAATGAATTCAGCCGTATTTTTTTCATTGCAGTCATGAATGTAACATATAGTTTGAAGTTTTGCAGGCATTCTATAATAATGGGGAGATATATGAATTAATTTAGATAAAAAATTTATTTAATTTATTTTTTTTTATCGTGGTATAGAATTCTTCATACTTTTTTTGTTTGATTTATTTAATTGATATTAAAAAAAAAATAAATCATATTTTTTAACGTATTTATTTTATTTTATTTTTTTTTCATTTTTTAAAAAGTTGAAAAAAAAAATAATAGATGAGAAAAAATTTTTGAAAATTCGAAATCAAGGAGTATGACTATTTAGCTAACAAAAGAAATTTAATCACGTTTGGCATTTTTTTTTTTTTAATCTGGTTATTTTTGTTGATAGTAATTTCAGGATAGTGATAAAAAAGGATTATATTGGGAGTTTAGTTTAACTGTAAACTGTTTTTTTTTGTTCAAAAAAAATAAACAGCTTAAATTTTTGTTGTTTTATTTTCGAGAAAAAAAATATTATAAATGTTATTATGAAAAAAAAAAGAATGTTTTGCGTTTTTAATTTATAAAAAAAAATTATTTTATAAAAAAAAATTATCAAAGGTTATAAGGTTATATAAACAAAAATTTTAAAGGAATAATTTTTTTTTTTAGGGATTGTGTTCATGATCGCATGATAATTTTGTGATCTGACATTTTTTATTTTATTTTAAAATTGGGTGAAACAAATAATCGTTATAAAATAAAAAAAGAAAGATCAGTAGATTTTAAAAATGATATATAAATACCATCTATTCTCTGGGTGGGTGGAGAGGGGCTATTCTTCCAAATCGTACGTAATCGGCTACATAATCGATTATTATTCTCTATATTTTAAATTCTTGACCTTTTTTTTTTCCATTTCGGGTCACGAAAATCTTCCCAAAAAAGAGTATCTTGGGCAAGTGTTTTGGCAATCCTTTACTTAGGTCTCACCAGTCATCTTACGCCATGACTCCCATGTGACTTTCCGAAATAGGAATAACATTAGGCCAGAATTCTATACTACGATAATATATATAAATAAAATAAATAAAATATTATTTTTTTAGTAGAATATAAATAGAATATATATATAATATAAATGTATATATATAAAAATTAAATGGTACAGAATAATACTTTATTTGGCAAATTTTTTAAGAAAAGAAATTGTTTATGTAGCATTGCTTTTTATGTTTCAAAAAAAGATATCCGGATTTGGGTCATAAAAGCAAGCCTTTATATTCTCAAAATTATTGTTGTACAAATGCATGCAAAACTAAATTTATAATTGTTGCAANAGAAGGGTAGAAGGATAGAAGGGTAGAAGGGTAGAAGGGTAGAAGGGTAAAAGGGTAGAAGGGTAAAAGGGTAAAAGGGTAGAAGGGTAAAAGAGTAAGAGAGAAGAGGAGAAAAAAAAGATGATAAAGTAAAAAAGAAAAAAAAAAGACAAGACAAAAGGGTAGAGAAGCTATCAAAGTTAAAGTTAAAATAATTGAATAAAACTTACAGAATACCATCCCCCAGTACAAGCGATAAATTTGCCTTTTAGAAATACCACCTGGCCAACTTCAAAATCTTATATATGTGTTTCAACTTCTTGATCTAAAGGAATGAACATTCTTGTTCGTAAATAGATAATTTCAGTAGGCTCGGCCTCATTTAGTCTTGATATAGCAGTTACTTCTTTAATAATGAATTCAGCCGTATTTTTTTCATTGCAGTCATGAATGTAACATATAGTTTGAAGTTTTGCAGGCATTCTATAATAATGGGGAGATATATGAATTAATTTAGATAAAAAATTTATTTAATTTATTTTTTTTTATCGTGGTATAGAATTCTTCATACTTTTTTTGTTTGATTTATTTAATTGATATTAAAAAAAAATAAATCATATTTTTTAACGTATTTATTTTATTTTATTTTTTTTTCATTTTTTAAAAAGTTGAAAAAAAAAATAATAGATGAGAAAAAATTTTTGAAAATTCGAAATCAAGGAGTATGACTATTTAGCTAACAAAAGAAATTTAATCACGTTTGGCATTTTTTTTTTTTTAATCTGGTTATTTTTGTTGATAGTAATTTCAGGATAGTGATAAAAAAGGATTATATTGGGAGTTTAGTTTAACTGTAAACTGTTTTTTTTTGTTCAAAAAAAATAAACAGCTTAAATTTTTGTTGTTTTATTTTCGAGAAAAAAAATATTATAAATGTTATTATGAAAAAAAAAAGAATGTTTTGCGTTTTTAATTTATAAAAAAAAATTATTTTATAAAAAAAAATTATCAAAGGTTATAAGGTTATATAAACAAAAATTTTAAAGGAATAATTTTTTTTTTTAGGGATTGTGTTCATGATCGCATGATAATTTTGTGATCTGACATTTTTTATTTTATTTTAAAATTGGGTGAAACAAATAATCGTTATAAAATAAAAAAAGAAAGATCAGTAGATTTTAAAAATGATATATAAATACCATCTATTCTCTGGGTGGGTGGAGAGGGGCTATTCTTCCAAATCGTACGTAATCGGCTACATAATCGATTATTATTCTCTATATTTTAAATTCTTGACCTTTTTTTTTTCCATTTCGGGTCACGAAAATCTTCCCAAAAAAGAGTATCTTGGGCAAGTGTTTTGGCAATCCTTTACTTAGGTCTCACCAGTCATCTTACGCCATGACTCCCATGTGACTTTCCGAAATAGGAATAACATTAGGCCAGAATTCTATACTACGATAATATATATAAATAAAATAAATAAAATATTATTTTTTTAGTAGAATATAAATAGAATATATATATAATATAAATGTATATATATAAAAATTAAATGGTACAGAATAATACTTTATTTGGCAAATTTTTTAAGAAAAGAAATTGTTTATGTAGCATTGCTTTTTATGTTTCAAAAAAAGATATCCGGATTTGGGTCATAAAAGCAAGCCTTTATATTCTCAAAATTATTGTTGTACAAATGCATGCAAAACTAAATTTATAATTGTTGCAATATTTTTTTTTAGATTTTAAAGAAATTGAAGAGAAAAAATGAAAGAAATGAAAGGAATGAGAAAAACTGAAGAAATAAAAGATACTGGAGAAACAGAAGAAATGGAAGTTAAAGAAATAGAAGAAATGAAAGGAACAAGAAAAACGGAAGAAATGAAAGATATTGGAGAAACAAAAGAATTGGAGGAATCGGAAAATTTGGAAGAGTAGGCATTTTGTTATAATAGCTTATTTTACAACTATAATTTATTACCTATAATAATTTGGATATTTAAAATTATTTTCCTAATCAATATAAACTAATAAATACAATATAAATTATATTACAGTTTGTAAATATTTAGATTCATAATTATTGAAATCAATGTTTCAATTTAATTAATTTAATTCACAATTCTCTAATCAATTATCATAAACTAATTAATATAAATTTTATTACAGTTTGTGAGTATTTAGTTTCATAATTAAATTAATTTAATTCAATATCACATAACAATTCTAATCAATATAAATTATATTATAGTGAGTGAGTATTTAGATTCATAATTATTGAAATCAATGTTTCAATTTAATTAATTTAATTCAATATCATATAACAATTCTCTAATCAATTATCATAAACTAATCAATATAAATAGTCCGTGAGTATTTAGATTCATAATTATTGAAATCAATGTTTCAATTTAATTAATTTAATTCAATATCATATAACAATTCTCTAACCAATTATCATAAACTAATCAATATAAATAGTCAGTGAGTATTTAGATTCATAATTTTTGAAATCAATGTTTCAATTTAATTAATTTAATTCAATATCATATAACAATTCTCTAATCAATTATCATAAACTAATCAATATAAATTATATTACAGCGAGTGAGTATTTAGATTCATAATTATTGAAATCAATGTTTCAATTTAATTAATTTAATTCAATATCGTATAACAATTCTCTAATCAATTATCATAAACTAATAGTTAGTGAGTATTTAGATTCATAATTATTGAAATCAATGCTTCAATTTAATTAATTTAATTCAATATCATATAACAATTCTCTAATCAATTATCATAAACTAATCAATATAAATTATATTGATTAGTTTATGATAATTGGTTAGAGAATTGTTATATGATATTGAATTAAATTAATTAAATTGAAACACTGATTTCAATAATTATGAATCTAAATACTCACGGACTATTTATATTGATCAGTTTATGATAATTGATTAGAGAATTGTTATACGATATTGAATTAAATTAATTAAATTGAAACACTGATTTCAATAATTATGAATCTAAATACTCACGGACTATTTATATTGATCAGTTTATGATAATTGATTAGAGAATTGTTATACGATATTGAATTAAATTAATTAAATTGAAACATCGATTTCAATAAATACTCACTCGCTGTAATATAAATAGTCCGTGAGTATTTAGATTCATAATTATTGAAATCAATGTTTCAATTTAATTACTTTAATTCAATATCATATAACAATTCTCTAATCAATTATCATAAACTAATCAATATAAATAGTCCGTGAGTATTTAGATTCATAATTATTGAAATCAATGTTTCAATTTAATTAATTTAATTCAACCTCAAATAATAATTCTTTAATTAATTATCAATAATATTTTTAGTAATCCTGAAAAATGTAGTAAATGTCATCAAGATATTGAAAGAAATTGGTGCCATCCATGTAATTCTAAACGATTTCAAAATGAATTTGGTAAATGGACAAGTGAAGATAGAGAAATTGATGAATTTATTCAACAAATGCAACTTAGTGCAAATAAATATCGAGAAATTATTGAATGGATTCCATTTGGAAGACTTGAAAATGTAACCTACCTTGCTAAAGGAGGTTTTGGCATAGTATATAAAGCAAATTGGCTTGATGGGTTTATTTGTTCTCATGAAAAAAAAAAATGGTATGAATTTGGTAAACAAGTTGTTTGGAATAGGTATGGTAAACAAAATGTTTGCTTGAAAAGTTTTAATAATCTCACAAATAAAATTGATTTCTTGCAAGAGGTAAATATTTCATATTATTAAAAATTTTACCATACTAACATTATATTTCAAATATAAATTAAATATAAATTAAATATATTTTATTTATGCTAATAAACATTTTAGATTAAAAATCAACTTAAATTTCGAGGTAAAAATGCAATTGCTATATATGGTATCACTAAAAATCCAACAGAAAATGAATATATGATGGTTATGGGTTATGCAGCATATGGTAGTCTTCGAAACCTGTTGAATACCAAGTTTGAAAATTTAACTTGGAGAAAAAAATATAATATTTTATCAAGCATTGTAATTGGACTTACAAATATCCATGAAATGGGCTTAATGCATAAAGATTTCCATTCTGGTAATATAGTTAATCGAACTTTAACATTAAGTTATATTACTGATTTTGGGCTATGCAAACCAGTTACAGAAAATAATTCAGAAAATATTTATGGTGTAATTCCATACATGGCACCTGAGACATTAAGTAGAGGAGAATACACTCAAGCATCTGACATTTATTCTTTTGGTATGATTATGTTAGAAGTTCTAACTAGTTATCCACCATATTATAATATTCCACATAATGAAAATCTTGCAATGGTTATTTGTGAAGAATTTAAACCTGAAATTAAGTGTGAAATTCCTCAATTTCTCGAAGAAATAATGGAAAAATGTTGGAATTTTGAACCTCTTAATCGTCCAACTGCTAAAGAATTGAGATCTCAACTTGAATCTTATAATAATTATAATAATATTGAAATAAGAAAACAAGTAAACAAACAAATTAATGTAGCAAATAAATCAAACAAGAATTTTATTCAATATGATCCAAATGAAATGCATCCAGAAGCAATATATACAAGTAGACATTTGCCTTTTGTAAAATCAAAAAAATTTGAAACACATAGTAAGTACATTTAAGATACAAAACGATGGGATTTTGTAATTCCTGATGATATAAGCGAGTATTATATTTTTTGAATTATTTGTTTAATATATTTACTTAAATAAATCAACAATATTTAAATTTTGTGTAGTTGAAGAAGTTGAAGAAAATGAAATTCAAGAAAATTAATCCTTGAGGGAATTTATTATAAAACTTTGATATTTTTTCTAAAATTATTTATTATTTATTTTATTATATTTTATATCTTTTTTGTTTCATTTGATCACTGGAATTATAGAGTATAGCTTTTATTTAAATTAAAACAGACCAGTATGTAATCATTTAAAACAAATTACTATTGTTTTGATATTTCAAAAATCAAAATAGTCGTAATTATTTATTATTGTGTTTACAAGTTTATAAATTGTGCAAAAATAAATTGAAAATTGATGAGTTAATTTTTTTTTGACTTTATAATTGATACATAAATGGACAATACATCAAAAATAATAATATTTTTATTGCTATCAATAAAAAAAATAAAATATAATAAATGTACAATTATTTTTTAAAACAAAAATTTTGAATTTTGAATTTTTATGATAAAAAATAAAATTAATTTTTATTTTTATATAATTTTATAATATTTATAATAAAAAGTAAATTAATTTATTTTTATATAATTTACAATAAAATATAGTACTTGTGACAATAATTTTATAGTAAAATATATACCTTATAAAATAGTTTTTTGGATTTTATAATTGTCTTGTTTTTAAAAATAATTTACTTATATTGTGTTAATTTCATACTATTTCCATTGAAAAAAATTTATTGTCTAAATTTGTCTTGTTAATGTGGATAAATTAGTTTGGAGTTTTTTGAGAAAATCGCTTCTTTTAAGAAAAAACAAACGAACTAAAAATAATTTTTATTTTTGCATTTATGGATAAAATGGATTTTTTTGATTTAAGGGGTTCATATTTCTAACAAAGAAATTAGTACCATCTCTCTTGTAGATATGTATTTAGATGGTCTAGGTGTTGAAACGGATGAAAAAAAAGCTTTTTAGATTCATAAAAAACTTGTTAAACGAGTAAAAAAATTTACCATCATTAATTTCAAAATCAAATTGACCAGAATCAAATGCTAAATGTAAAAACATGTATATTATTATTTTAATATGGACTAAAGATTTCATCAGACATATAGGAGTGAATTTACCTTGTTGTTCTTCTATAAAGATGAAATGATTAATATAAAAATAATTAATATAATAAATATACAATAAAATCAATAAAAAAAAAGATAAAATTTGCAAAATATTTATCATCGGTGGCATTCCTAGGTTGAATGGAAAAATTAAATGTATGTATTTTACTGGTTTGAATTTTATAAATTTGCTTCCTTTTTTTTCGTTGGATTGAATATTTTTAATTACTTGCTTATCTTCATTTTTTGTAGAACTTGATTTAAAGAAATTTTTGATTTTTGATTTGAAATTTTTAGATTGAATAGTTGGTCCTTGTTATATTAAATTATTTTATTCTTACTTTTTTTTATTTAGATGATGATATTGATGATTTTTAATTATATTTTTCATTTTAACATTTTTTATTTTTTTCACGATATAAATATATTCGAAAAATTCAATCAAATTAGTTTG
Source organism: Diversispora epigaea (assembly GCA_003547095.1). Lineage (NCBI taxonomy): Eukaryota > Fungi > Glomeromycota > Glomeromycetes > Diversisporales > Diversisporaceae > Diversispora > Diversispora epigaea. The sequence continues at coordinate 398,132 of PQFF01000051.1, read as the reverse complement.
TAGTCAAGAGATAATTTATATTTTATAAAATTTTAAAACGAAAAGAGTAGAATTTATCATCATAATTTACATAAATTTAATTAATTTAGTCCATAATTAAGATTTTTTATTGAATAAAATATACTGTTTATGATAGTTTTATTATTTCTATTTCATGTTGATTTAATGTAATAAATGGATTTTTATTAGAAGATTATTTGAATAATTTTAAATATTTTAATAACNGTGAGTATTTAGATTCATAATTATTGAAATCAATGTTTCAATTTAATTAATTTAATTCAATATCATATAACAATTCTCTAATCAATTATCATAAACTAATCAATATAAATAGTCCGTGAGTATTTAGATTCATAATTATTGAAATCAATGTTTCAATTTAATTAATTTAATTCAACCTCAAATAATAATTCTTTAATTAATTATCAATAATATTTTTAGTAATCCTGAAAAATGTAGTAAATGTCATCAAGATATTGAAAGAAATTGGTGCCATCCATGTAATTCTAAACGATTTCAAAATGAATTTGGTAAATGGACAAGTGAAGATAGAGAAATTGATGAATTTATTCAACAAATGCAACTTAGTGCAAATAAATATCGAGAAATTATTGAATGGATTCCATTTGGAAGACTTGAAAATGTAACCTACCTTGCTAAAGGAGGTTTTGGCATAGTATATAAAGCAAATTGGCTTGATGGGTTTATTTGTTCTCATGAAAAAAAAAAATGGTATGAATTTGGTAAACAAGTTGTTTGGAATAGGTATGGTAAACAAAATGTTTGCTTGAAAAGTTTTAATAATCTCACAAATAAAATTGATTTCTTGCAAGAGGTAAATATTTCATATTATTAAAAATTTTACCATACTAACATTATATTTCAAATATAAATTAAATATAAATTAAATATATTTTATTTATGCTAATAAACATTTTAGATTAAAAATCAACTTAAATTTCGAGGTAAAAATGCAATTGCTATATATGGTATCACTAAAAATCCAACAGAAAATGAATATATGATGGTTATGGGTTATGCAGCATATGGTAGTCTTCGAAACCTGTTGAATACCAAGTTTGAAAATTTAACTTGGAGAAAAAAATATAATATTTTATCAAGCATTGTAATTGGACTTACAAATATCCATGAAATGGGCTTAATGCATAAAGATTTCCATTCTGGTAATATAGTTAATCGAACTTTAACATTAAGTTATATTACTGATTTTGGGCTATGCAAACCAGTTACAGAAAATAATTCAGAAAATATTTATGGTGTAATTCCATACATGGCACCTGAGACATTAAGTAGAGGAGAATACACTCAAGCATCTGACATTTATTCTTTTGGTATGATTATGTTAGAAGTTCTAACTAGTTATCCACCATATTATAATATTCCACATAATGAAAATCTTGCAATGGTTATTTGTGAAGAATTTAAACCTGAAATTAAGTGTGAAATTCCTCAATTTCTCGAAGAAATAATGGAAAAATGTTGGAATTTTGAACCTCTTAATCGTCCAACTGCTAAAGAATTGAGATCTCAACTTGAATCTTATAATAATTATAATAATATTGAAATAAGAAAACAAGTAAACAAACAAATTAATGTAGCAAATAAATCAAACAAGAATTTTATTCAATATGATCCAAATGAAATGCATCCAGAAGCAATATATACAAGTAGACATTTGCCTTTTGTGAAATCAAAAAAATTTGAAACACATAGTAAGTACATTTAAGATACAAAACGATGGGATTTTGTAATTCCTGATGATATAAGCGAGTATTATATTTTTTGAATTATTTGTTTAATATATTTACTTAAATAAATCAACAATATTTAAATTTTGTGTAGTTGAAGAAGTTGAAGAAAATGAAATTCAAGAAAATTAATCCTTGAGGGAATTTATTATAAAACTTTGATATTTTTTCTAAAATTATTTATTATTTATTTTATTATATTTTATATCTTTTTTGTTTCATTTGATCACTGGAATTATAGAGTATAGCTTTTATTTAAATTAAAACAGACCAGTATGTAATCATTTAAAACAAATTACTATTGTTTTGATATTTCAAAAATCAAAATAGTCGTAATTATTTATTATTGTGTTTACAAGTTTATAAATTGTGCAAAAATAAATTGAAAATTGATGAGTTAATTTTTTTTTGACTTTATAATTGATACATAAATGGACAATACATCAAAAATAATAATATTTTTATTGCTATCAATAAAAAAAATAAAATATAATAAATGTACAATTATTTTTTAAAACAAAAATTTTGAATTTTGAATTTTTATGATAAAAAATAAAATTAATTTTTATTTTTATATAATTTTATAATATTTATAATAAAAAGTAAATTAATTTATTTTTATATAATTTACAATAAAATATAGTACTTGTGACAATAATTTTATAGTAAAATATATACCTTATAAAATAGTTTTTTGGATTTTATAATTGTCTTGTTTTTAAAAATAATTTACTTATATTGTGTTAATTTCATANTTATTTATTTATTTTATTATATTTTATATCTTTTTTGTTTCATTTGATCACTGGAATTATAGAGTATAGCTTTTATTTAAATTAAAACAGACCAGTATGTAATCATTTAAAACAAATTACTATTGTTTTGATATTTCAAAAATCAAAATAGTCGTAATTATTTATTATTGTGTTTACAAGTTTATAAATTGTGCAAAAATAAATTGAAAATTGATGAGTTAATTTTTTTTTGACTTTATAATTGATACATAAATGGACAATACATCAAAAATAATAATATTTTTATTGCTATCAATAAAAAAAATAAAATATAATAAATGTACAATTATTTTTTAAAACAAAAATTTTGAATTTTGAATTTTTATGATAAAAAATAAAATTAATTTTTATTTTTATATAATTTTATAATATTTATAATAAAAAGTAAATTAATTTATTTTTATATAATTTACAATAAAATATAGTACTTGTGACAATAATTTTATAGTAAAATATATACCTTATAAAATAGTTTTTTGGATTTTATAATTGTCTTGTTTTTAAAAATAATTTACTTATATTGTGTTAATTTCATACTATTTCCATTGAAAAAAATTTATTGTCTAAATTTGTCTTGTTAATGTGGATAAATTAGTTTGGAGTTTTTTGAGAAAATCGCTTCTTTTAAGAAAAAACAAACGAACTAAAAATAATTTTTATTTTTGCATTTATGGATAAAATGGATTTTTTTGATTTAAGGGGTTCATATTTCTAACAAAGAAATTAGTACCATCTCTCTTGTAGATATGTATTTAGATGGTCTAGGTGTTGAAACGGATGAAAAAAAAGCTTTTTAGATTCATAAAAAACTTGTTAAACGAGTAAAAAAATTTACCATCATTAATTTCAAAATCAAATTGACCAGAATCAAATGCTAAATGTAAAAACATGTATATTATTATTTTAATATGGACTAAAGATTTCATCAGACATATAGGAGTGAATTTACCTTGTTGTTCTTCTATAAAGATGAAATGATTAATATAAAAATAATTAATATAATAAATATACAATAAAATCAATAAAAAAAAAGATAAAATTTGCAAAATATTTATCATCGGTGGCATTCCTAGGTTGAATGGAAAAATTAAATGTATGTATTTTACTGGTTTGAATTTTATAAATTTGCTTCCTTTTTTTTCGTTGGATTGAATATTTTTAATTACTTGCTTATCTTCATTTTTTGTAGAACTTGATTTAAAGAAATTTTTGATTTTTGATTTGAAATTTTTAGATTGAATAGTTGGTCCTTGTTATATTAAATTATTTTATTCTTACTTTTTTTTATTTAGATGATGATATTGATGATTTTTAATTATATTTTTCATTTTAACATTTTTTATTTTTTTCACGATATAAATATATTCGAAAAATTCAATCAAATTAGTTTGTAGTCAAGAGATAATTTATATTTTATAAAATTTTAAAACGAAAAGAGTAGAATTTATCATCATAATTTACATAAATTTAATTAATTTAGTCCATAATTAAGATTTTTTATTGAATAAAATATACTGTTTATGATAGTTTTATTATTTCTATTTCATGTTGATTTAATGTAATAAATGGATTTTTATTAGAAGATTATTTGAATAATTTTAAATATTTTAATAACTTTTTAAATAAATAAGAAAATACCTTTTTCATTAATTTATTTGATACAATAATTGATTAAATGTGCAATGATTGAGATAAAATTTAATTTATTGGTCATAATTTGGCCTTTTTATTCTATCATAATCATCATCATTATCATCGTCATCGTCATCACCGTCATCATCACCATCATCATCGTCATTAACATCACATCATCACAATAATCATCATCATCATAATAATCAAGTTCAATTTGATTATCACTCATAAGAGATGATTTTGTTTTTCGGTTTTCTCAAGCAAGGTATCAATCATATATATTAGGATTAGGTAAATAATAAGTGAATCGAGGATTGTCTTTTCCAAAGTTTCGATACCTTTGAACTGCTGTGCTGTAAGAACCCATTGTAACTCAATAATTCATGAAATTTTATAACGCACGCAATTGGATATAATACTTATAAAATACAATCAACAACAAATTACAATTAACATTACAATTATCCATTCATTCATTAGTCTGGCTTCAACTGATGAGACGAAATGTGAATAGTAATTATCAATGTTTTATCTTCCAAAACTAAAATAATAAGGATAAAATTCGTTATAATTATTATAATCAAATAGCAGGTCCATATACAGCAAAGAATTTATGGTAATTAAAATATTCGTAATAATATAAATAAAACGTCTCAGATCTTTGAAATATCTCAAAAGTATAACTAATAGAAAAGATAATAAATATTTTTTCTTTCGGGTCTGCATACAAAAAGGGGAATAAAGCATACAACTTCATGCCATATAATTACTATGTTATGCTATTATTGGTAATAAAATTGATCCTAGATCAAACATTCTTTATCCTTCTCTCTTAAATTGTACAATTGTAACAATTAGATACTGTCAAATTCATTGAAAAATATCCCAATATCTGTAACACCTTTCCATGAGAATTCACCAAATAACAAATCCCATACTACTAATGCTTGAGGTTTAGAAATTTCACCTTATAGGTATTCAAGGACTTTTAAAAGTTTACAATTATCATCAATAACTAAAAATACCCATTGATCCCCTTATATTTGGTAGAAATAACCGACGATATTAGTCATTAACTTTATCACCAGATTACAGTTGGATGTTGCTATAGACCAACAAAGTTTATTTATAATTGACACAATTGTCATAAACAAATGCAGAAATAATACTATTAACATCATCATTATCAGATAACTTTGTGAAAAAGTTTCCTCAGGTAAATCATCTTTTCGAACAAAATATTTTCAAAAACATAAGCCTCCAAAGTTTAATATCTAGAATGTTTTGAAACCTTTGAGTTCATTGAAGCTTTTCGAAGTGGAGTATTGCATAAACCTTCAGTTTAAAAAACTTACTGATGTGGTTTATAGCAATATCTAATTGTGTTTGTGTAAATAATGGTAAAATGAACGTTTTACTTCATTGTCTTGTTTAAATAATTAAAATCATTTTTAATTTGACTATATTAAATACTTCTCGTTAACATTCTTTGTCTTGAGTGAAGTCAGAAACAATAACCAAAACGCTAATAAAAATTATTTCTAAATGGAGGGACATGGGATATCATCAATATAATATCAGGTGGTTCGGGGCGTATCGTTGCAATATTCCAAATTCAAAATGTATAGAATAATTTCATTCTAGCTTGATATAGAGATACCATTTTTTTATTTTATTGATTTCATTCAATTAGATTATGGAAAAAATCACAGTGTTAAAGAAGCTTCTGAATTTAAAAGAATGGAAACTGATAATTAATTAATTACTTATCATCATATCAATATATCTGTCAATTTATTTGTCAGTATAAAATATATAAAATATATAATAATCTGTTATTTTATTGACAGTGTAATATTAATAAATTAATAATTAATTTTTGATCTTACGAAATTATTATGAGATCTTGCTAGAATAATTTATTGATTTTGTATATTTATATATTCATTTAAAGTTTATTTCATACATTCTCATCATCCAAATTGTTCAATATATTCTTATCATTATACAGTTCATTTAATATATTCAGTTTTGCATTATGTTGAATCAGGTAGAATATCTTTGATGACTTGATTGTTGATCTGTAACGTTATAATGTAAAATCTTTTATTAAGACAGGTATTTGCATAATGTCCAATTCTTCCACAAGTAAAACATCTTGAAGGTAAGAATCCAACAAATCGACGATTATTATTTGTCTTAATATTTGTATTGGTATTATTTATACTGTTTAAATTAGTGTACCATTGGAAACTGACCAAGCTGAACTATTGGACCTTGAACCACCGACAGTATTCTTATTTATATTATTTGTTGAAAAATTTGATCTTGAATTTGTTCGTAATGAATTTTGTTGTGGATTAATGAATGACAATATTGTATGTAACCTCTGTAATATTATGCTTTATTGATAAAAATAAAGGTTTTCGGTACCAATAACCTTCGTAAATATTATTTTTACGTTGGAGGTATATTCTTATTATATTGATTGAATGAATGACGAAGTGGTTTTGCAAGAACTTGATTGTTAAGATCACTTCAATTTTTTGCATTTCCTTCACTTATTTCTTTGTATTATTTGCCACATATTTGTTGTATTTCTTATTTTATTTGTCTCGTTTGTTTGTAATTGATTTTTTTATTAGTCAAAGAATTGCAATTTAGTATTTGATGAATTCAACTTGTTGTCTGATGTATCTGTTAAATTAGAATCAATTTGGATCATTGATTGAATTGTTGTTGTTGATGTTGCTGCTATTTTTGTTGGAATAGCTTCATGGATGAAGTAATACAAAAAATGATCTTTTCTCAAAGAATATGGCGCGTTTGACTTATTCGTTCTTTTGCTTCATCAAGAAGTTGAAATGTTAAAAAAATCTAATAGTCTTCCTGCAGAATTACAATGTCCTTGATCTTAATGGATTGTCAATCATTACCATACACTTTGCTTGATACAGCAACTTGACACTATGATTACTGATACTTTTACCAAAAAAATTTCTAAGCAAACAAAAATAAAAAAATAATAATTATTTTTTATTGAAAAATTAATTCCTTTTTTTCCCGAAAAGGAGTGATTTTCATTAAAAAAATCTCCAAACTATTATTATCTATTATAAATATGTTAAGTTTTAGGATATATAAGTTCACAAAAGGGAACATTTTCATCTTTCATAGTAAGTGGAATTTCTTTATACAAAACACTAACTAGCAAAATTCACAATATTTATTTAAAATTCAAACTCCCCTAATCTTGAACTCTTGTTCATAAATAAAAATTACATTGTTGATATAAAGTTATAAAAATTGTCTTGACGATAAAATCTAAATGAAATCCCATCCATACAAAAAATATATTAATAATAAACTAAAATAAAATATAAACAAAAGATAAAATAAAAAATAAGAATAAATTAAAATAATGTTAAAATAGTATATATAAAAATAAAATCTATTATTTTTCAGTTTTCCTTAATTTAATATTATCTTCTTTAGATTCTTCTTTAGATTCTTGAGAATCAAAATCTAAAGTAGAGAATGATCGTTTTTTGCCATAATTTTGAATTTCTTTTTCCCAATCAATGCATTCTTGTAATTCTTTAGAATCAATTTCATAAGTTCTGATACTTAATAAATTAGGATCTACACATTTAAAATTAAGTAATTAATTATTTATTAAATCAAATAATAAAAATACGATAAAAATAATAATAATACCTTGAGATTTTTCTGATTTTATATCTTCCAATGACTCATGTAATCCATAAAGAGTATAGATAGTTCGGCTAAAATAACAAGATTGTGAATGGGATATATATGAAGATGAAGGAGATTCACGTTTTAGAGATTTAATTGCTTTTTCTTTATTTTCATCTGCCATCTTAAATTGTTGAAAAAGTTCATCTTCTACTTTATTATTTAGCAATATCTCAAATAAATTCCATAATACATCGTATAATTCTTGAGCAGTTGGTCGTTTAGAAGGATCATTACTCCAGCATCGATGCATCAAATCTATATAGAATTCTGGTATCCAATCCAACGTATGATCAGGAATCTTCGGTCTTACTTCATTATATATATTAATTACTAAACGGGTGTCATGTGCTCGATCATAAAATGGTTGTTTTCCAGTTGCCATTTCATACATAATTCCACCAAAACTATAAATATCTCCTTTTTTTGAGTATGCATTTCCTCGTAAAACTTCAGGTGGGATATGTGGAATAGATCCAAAAATATATTTACTTTTGTTATCTGATGTTAATATTAAATCATTTTCCAAACTACATGAACCTAAGTCTGAAATTTTTGCAACACTCGAATTGATATAATCCGAATAACTTTTTATCAAAATATTTGCAGAATGTAGGTCACAGTGGGCTAAGTTTTTCTTATGTAAATAATTAAGACCTCCTGCTATATTGTATAATAAAAATATTTTTATTTCCCAATTTAATTTCTTGAAATTGGTTTTTAAAAATTTATGTAAGCTGTTATCATATAATTCCATAACAATAATAAAGTTTTGTGTAGAAGGATGTTTTGAAATTCCTAAACATAAGGTAACGTAAAGCGAATCACTAACAATTTTTGTATTCTGAATCTAAAAATGAATTAATTTAATTGCATAAAAATATATTATAAACTATTTTCAATAAAGATAATAAAAGTTTATAATAATTTATAATCTAAATATAAAGGAAATACCTCTTTAATAAATCTAGATATGTCTTCTTTAGAATCATTTACTTCTTTCAGAGCGACTTTATCACCTACATTACTATAATCCCANATCCAACGTATGATCAGGAATCTTCGGTCTTACTTCATTATATATATTAATTACTAAACGGGTGTCATGTGCTCGATCATAAAATGGTTGTTTTCCAGTTGCCATTTCATACATAATTCCACCAAAACTATAAATATCTCCTTTTTTTGAGTATGCATTTCCTCGTAAAACTTCAGGTGGGATATGTGGAATAGATCCAAAAATATATTTACTTTTGTTATCTGATGTTAATATTAAATCATTTTCCAAACTACATGAACCTAAGTCTGAAATTTTTGCAACACTCGAATTGATATAATCCGAATAACTTTTTATCAAAATATTTGCAGAATGTAGGTCACAGTGGGCTAAGTTTTTCTTATGTAAATAATTAAGACCTCCTGCTATATTGTATAATAAAAATATTTTTATTTCCCAATTTAATTTCTTGAAATTGGTTTTTAAAAATTTATGTAAGCTGTTATCATATAATTCCATAACAATAATAAAGTTTTGTGTAGAAGGATGTTTTGAAATTCCTAAACATAAGGTAACGTAAAGCGAATCACTAACAATTTTTGTATTCTGAATCTAAAAATGAATTAATTTAATTGCATAAAAATATATTATAAACTATTTTCAATAAAGATAATAAAAGTTTATAATAATTTATAATCTAAATATAAAGGAAATACCTCTTTAATAAATCTAGATATGTCTTCTTTAGAATCATTTACTTCTTTCAGAGCGACTTTATCACCTACATTACTATAATCCCAATTTAATTCGTTAAAGTCCCAATATCTTTTAACGCCATTTTTCAATATAGCAGAATGCACAGATCCATTTCCACCATTTGCTATGTGTATTATATCTTGAAATTTATCATAAGGAATCCATTGTAGATTATATCCGTAATTTTTTTGACATTCTTGAATAACCTTATCAATTTCGACGTTCCCGCTCGACCAAGTTGGGAATTCTTGAATGAAATGCTCTTTAGTACATAAATCACAATATCCATAGTAAATACTGTTTTTTTTATTTCGATAACCAATATCACTGGTAGAATGACCAGCTAAACATTTTCTTTCTTTAGATGACGCTCTTGATTCCATTTTTTAAATGGATTAATAAAAGTGATAGAAAATAGATATTCGAATTTGAAAAATGGACAGAAATAAGTAACATTTTTGAGATCATTGATTGACATTTTGTGTTAACTAATACAATTCGTGGTTGGTTCATAGAATTTTATTTATATAAATAAAAATCGTATGAAAATTCTCTACAACTATAATAAACGAAATTCTCCAGCACCTTTCTATTTCTAGAACAAGCGATCGGTTTCCTTATTTAGACGTTTTTGCGACCATATGTATAAATTAGAACTTATGGAATAAAAAAAAGAAAAAAAGAAATTCAGATATAACAATAATGTTAATATATTAATACTAATAATAACAATCGGAACGAGAATTTGAAGAAATCCAAATTGAGGGTTTACTTTATTCTCTGATATAATATTACAATTATTATTTTTATCATTATTGTTGTAGGTCAATTCGCTTTTGAGGTTCATCCCGAGTCCCGGTTTTATATGTTAGATTTGATATATTATAAAAAAGTATAAAAATTCAAAAAAAATTTTAAATGTATAGATTGTAGATCTATATTAAATCTATTTTTGGATTCCATCTTTAATATCCGAAATCTTTTGTTAAAAATTTATGCATATAAATACACAATTGATTTTGTCAAACCGTGCAATTAAGATGATTATACATATGATTGGTTATATATTAATGTTCGGAAAGATGAGGCATGTTTCTATATGAACAATTCAACTTTCAATGCATTAATTTTTTTATTATCAAAAACGTGTTCGTTTTGAACTAAAGATTTTTTTCTTACCCATCTTCCTTACATTGTTTTTTTTTTAAAAAAAATTCCTGATTTTTTTCATTATTTTATAAGAATAAAATAGTTTGGCACGGCACGACCAATTAGTTCCATTTGTTTTTTTTAAAGCTAAAATGTTACAAATACAGTAAATGAAACGATTTTCACGTTTTTAAAATAAATTTTGATTTTTTCTTTATCAAACGTTGTATCGTAATATCGTGTAACGATAAATTAATTCTATAAAGAAAATCTTCGTGAAACGGATTTATTAACAAAGTTAATTGGATAGTGTACAAATTCGAAATAATAAATAAATAATAGCGATGGTGATAAATAACAGTAATCAAATAAACAAACACAAAATATTTAATAATAATTAATAAGCCTGGAATAATAAATCTTCTTATATCGGTCTAAATAATAAATAATAAAATAATAAAAAGTATACTAATGAATAGCAGACATTAATTAATCCTTACAAAGAATAAAGGAGATCTAATTATCTTAATTCATTTTTTTTTAGTCTCGATAGTATAAATGGAAAACTCGTTAACAATTTCATTATTAATATTTTGACTTGAATTATCAAGTGGTAAACACGGAATATCATTAATAGAAAGATAAAATACAGTGAAAAAAAACAAAGAAAATAGCAATTGGAGAGTATGAAAGATATCTATGAGTGTTCATGTTTATATTTTAATAATTTATTCTATTAATCAAAATTAAATTATGTGAACCAAAATTAAATTACGAGAGCAGCAAATTTTTCCACTAGCAAATTATCCCAAGCACTTATGTATTTATCGATTGAATAACTCTTAATATTCTTCCATTCCATGGTGAGCATATGCTTTCTGTTTCTGTTCCTCTCATAAATAAATTCTATTAATTTAATTTCTTAATTAATTATTTTGAACTGACTTTTAATTTAATTTAATTAATTGCTGATCCGTTACTCAATGGTACTATTTATTAAGCATTATTTAAAGATGTCAATCCAAAATTTTAAATATTCCATATTTTTTTCTAAAAAATCTATTAATAGATGTTTCGGAATGTTTATTAATTCATAGATTATAACTAATACTTTAATTAAATAAAAAATTGTGTCGGTAATTTTGATCAATTGACAATATTTGGGATTGTAAAAATTATTTTAAATATTTGAACAGGTCCAATAAAAGTTTCAGAAATTTACTATTATTATGTAGGAAATCAGCATTTTGGTTTTGTACCACTGAATCATTTATTGTGAGTAGTGTGATTTTCGTCACTAGGCAAAATTCCATAATTCCTTGATCAACCCTAACGCAAGCACGTAAATTTAATTTTGCCTGGCCTGGTGATGACAATCGCCTGCGGTGATATTTAGCAATGCCCTATATATTTATCTTTTTAAAATCATAAAAATATCGCAATCCCTCACAAAAAAGAAAAAAGGAAATAATATAAGCTAAAGCTAAAACTATGTATAAATTTTAATTATATGGCGGCAACGAAGTCGCCATATCCAAAAATATCTAGTTAATAAAAAAAATTAAATTTTAATGTATTATCACAATAAAATACAGTATATAATGAAGATCGAATTGATTGTTGTGCCTGACTTTTTAAATCAAAAAAGGAAACTATTATAGATGCTGGACAAATATGTTTTATCATAAGTTCCATTGTGAACTTAACTTTATCGAATGATATTGGGGTGCTGTAAAAAGATATACTCGAGAAAATTGTAATTATTCACGCAACATATGCTCCCATAAAAAATTCACTGTTACGATAAATACAGTTGCTTTATATCGATTTTTATTACCTAATCTTCTAAATATATAAAATTTATACAGTATACATATATAAAATAATAATATAATACAAATATACATACAGTATAACATACAAGAAAAATATTGTTATAAATTGAAAATACAATCTCATTATCATTTTACAGTTAACCGATTACTACATTTGACATTTCTGGAGGAGTCGAAATTGAATTTCTTCTTGGAAGATAATAAATTAAATACCAACATGATAATCCAAATAAAATAATAGTATAAGTAATTATATAATAATATCTTTCAATAAAATTTCTGGATTTTGTATCCGGTGAAGGGAAAAATGCTCCAACAAAGATGGCTAGTGAAAATAATATAAAAAAGTAAACCCATGATATATTGATTCTGAATGGATGACGTCGTTCTGGTTCCGTTTTACGTAAAACCTTTAAATAAATATATTATGAGATTTATGATCATTATATGTGATAAATAAGATAAATAATAAAATTCAAAACCTACTAGTAGTCCTATTGCACACATAAAATAAAAAATAATGTTGGTATTTTGAGCTGTGTTTACAAGTACATCGTAGACATTGTTTAAGGGGATACACAGGATCATGGTTAAATAGCACCATTGAAAAATTAAAGCATTAAATGGAGTATTCCATTTTTCGTCGAATTTTCTTAAAACTGGAGAGAACACTGGGATAAATCCAGCTTTGGCCACAGAAGCTATGAGCCTTGAACTACA
>PQFF01000051.1:369551-383836 GCA_003547095.1 Diversispora epigaea | reverse complement strand
GTTTTTTTTAAAGCTAAAATGTTACAAATACAGTAAATGAAACGATTTTCACGTTTTTAAAATAAATTTTGATTTTTTCTTTATCAAACGTTGTATCGTAATATCGTGTAACGATAAATTAATTCTATAAAGAAAATCTTCGTGAAACGGATTTATTAACAAAGTTAATTGGATAGTGTACAAATTCGAAATAATAAATAAATAATAGCGATGGTGATAAATAACAGTAATCAAATAAACAAACACAAAATATTTAATAATAATTAATAAGCCTGGAATAATAAATCTTCTTATATCGGTCTAAATAATAAATAATAAAATAATAAAAAGTATACTAATGAATAGCAGACATTAATTAATCCTTACAAAGAATAAAGGAGATCTAATTATCTTAATTCATTTTTTTTTAGTCTCGATAGTATAAATGGAAAACTCGTTAACAATTTCATTATTAATATTTTGACTTGAATTATCAAGTGGTAAACACGGAATATCATTAATAGAAAGATAAAATACAGTGAAAAAAAACAAAGAAAATAGCAATTGGAGAGTATGAAAGATATCTATGAGTGTTCATGTTTATATTTTAATAATTTATTCTATTAATCAAAATTAAATTATGTGAACCAAAATTAAATTACGAGAGCAGCAAATTTTTCCACTAGCAAATTATCCCAAGCACTTATGTATTTATCGATTGAATAACTCTTAATATTCTTCCATTCCATGGTGAGCATATGCTTTCTGTTTCTGTTCCTCTCATAAATAAATTCTATTAATTTAATTTCTTAATTAATTATTTTGAACTGACTTTTAATTTAATTTAATTAATTGCTGATCCGTTACTCAATGGTACTATTTATTAAGCATTATTTAAAGATGTCAATCCAAAATTTTAAATATTCCATATTTTTTTCTAAAAAATCTATTAATAGATGTTTCGGAATGTTTATTAATTCATAGATTATAACTAATACTTTAATTAAATAAAAAATTGTGTCGGTAATTTTGATCAATTGACAATATTTGGGATTGTAAAAATTATTTTAAATATTTGAACAGGTCCAATAAAAGTTTCAGAAATTTACTATTATTATGTAGGAAATCAGCATTTTGGTTTTGTACCACTGAATCATTTATTGTGAGTAGTGTGATTTTCGTCACTAGGCAAAATTCCATAATTCCTTGATCAACCCTAACGCAAGCACGTAAATTTAATTTTGCCTGGCCTGGTGATGACAATCGCCTGCGGTGATATTTAGCAATGCCCTATATATTTATCTTTTTAAAATCATAAAAATATCGCAATCCCTCACAAAAAAGAAAAAAGGAAATAATATAAGCTAAAGCTAAAACTATGTATAAATTTTAATTATATGGCGGCAACGAAGTCGCCATATCCAAAAATATCTAGTTAATAAAAAAAATTAAATTTTAATGTATTATCACAATAAAATACAGTATATAATGAAGATCGAATTGATTGTTGTGCCTGACTTTTTAAATCAAAAAAGGAAACTATTATAGATGCTGGACAAATATGTTTTATCATAAGTTCCATTGTGAACTTAACTTTATCGAATGATATTGGGGTGCTGTAAAAAGATATACTCGAGAAAATTGTAATTATTCACGCAACATATGCTCCCATAAAAAATTCACTGTTACGATAAATACAGTTGCTTTATATCGATTTTTATTACCTAATCTTCTAAATATATAAAATTTATACAGTATACATATATAAAATAATAATATAATACAAATATACATACAGTATAACATACAAGAAAAATATTGTTATAAATTGAAAATACAATCTCATTATCATTTTACAGTTAACCGATTACTACATTTGACATTTCTGGAGGAGTCGAAATTGAATTTCTTCTTGGAAGATAATAAATTAAATACCAACATGATAATCCAAATAAAATAATAGTATAAGTAATTATATAATAATATCTTTCAATAAAATTTCTGGATTTTGTATCCGGTGAAGGGAAAAATGCTCCAACAAAGATNATTATCACAATAAAATACAGTATATAATGAAGATCGAATTGATTGTTGTGCCTGACTTTTTAAATCAAAAAAGGAAACTATTATAGATGCTGGACAAATATGTTTTATCATAAGTTCCATTGTGAACTTAACTTTATCGAATGATATTGGGGTGCTGTAAAAAGATATACTCGAGAAAATTGTAATTATTCACGCAACATATGCTCCCATAAAAAATTCACTGTTACGATAAATACAGTTGCTTTATATCGATTTTTATTACCTAATCTTCTAAATATATAAAATTTATACAGTATACATATATAAAATAATAATATAATACAAATATACATACAGTATAACATACAAGAAAAATATTGTTATAAATTGAAAATACAATCTCATTATCATTTTACAGTTAACCGATTACTACATTTGACATTTCTGGAGGAGTCGAAATTGAATTTCTTCTTGGAAGATAATAAATTAAATACCAACATGATAATCCAAATAAAATAATAGTATAAGTAATTATATAATAATATCTTTCAATAAAATTTCTGGATTTTGTATCCGGTGAAGGGAAAAATGCTCCAACAAAGATGGCTAGTGAAAATAATATAAAAAAGTAAACCCATGATATATTGATTCTGAATGGATGACGTCGTTCTGGTTCCGTTTTACGTAAAACCTTTAAATAAATATATTATGAGATTTATGATCATTATATGTGATAAATAAGATAAATAATAAAATTCAAAACCTACTAGTAGTCCTATTGCACACATAAAATAAAAAATAATGTTGGTATTTTGAGCTGTGTTTACAAGTACATCGTAGACATTGTTTAAGGGGATACACAGGATCATGGTTAAATAGCACCATTGAAAAATTAAAGCATTAAATGGAGTATTCCATTTTTCGTCGAATTTTCTTAAAACTGGAGAGAACACTGGGATAAATCCAGCTTTGGCCACAGAAGCTATGAGCCTTGAACTACACCATATACCAGAACCTACTGCTCCGAAACAAGAAATTGCAATTAAGATTGCTATCGCAATTTCTAAACCGATTTCATTTCCTAATTTTGCACTCATGATTACAGGATCATCAAAATATTTCATAAAATCTATAGGTATCGTAATTATTAAAGCAAGAATCGCAAGACAGTCTAAAAGTAATAAAAAATATTATTATTAATATTATTAGTATTATTGTTGATGTTATTATTATTAATATAAAATTTCTTAAAATAAGATTTACAAAGGATGCCAACGATGAGGACACTAGCAGGATTTGAAATTCTTAATTTTCTCCTTGGATTACGCATTTCATCCAAAGAATCTAAAAAAGATTAAAAATATAATATTAGAAATAAAGTAGTAATAGTAAATAAGATAAAATAAATAATAATGATAAATTACAGTAGAGAAAATTCCATCCTGAAAATGCAAACAGGACCTTGAAAAAGGAAAATAAATAAATATTATATATTAACGGAATTTTATAAAATTAAATTCTTTATACAGTCAACTCACTGTTTCTTTAAAAAAAGAAATAATTATCTAAAACAAACCTTTAACATTGAACTGGCATAATTATTATAATATTTTATTTCACGCGCGTTACTAAAAAGATAGTTAAACGATAATCTTTCTGGATGGTCTTTTATTTTGGTTAATCCAATAATCACCACGGCCAACAATGTTGACACTTTGATGACAGCTAATATCTGATTTATCCATACAGCAACTTTGTTACTGAATAGATGATAAATAGTAACAATCGATATAATTCCAAAAGCTATAAACCGGATTTCCCTAAAAAACCATTGTAAGATGAATTATATATATATATATATTTAAAAAAAAAATAGAAATAAAAATAAAATAAAAATAAAAATATACCAAAATTCAATATTTTGCATATTTTCTATGGCATACTTAGAATAACCATTATTAATTGCATAATAGATATATTGAGAACCTGCCGTACTGATGGAAATAATACTGATTGGTTTTACGAGACTAAATGAATTTTATTTTTATCAATAAAAAATTAAAAGATTTTTTCGAAAGATGTATAATTTTAAAAATAATTATAATTCACACTTACACAACTGAGCTAAAACTGAAAATATACGCCACCATTTTTTTGGGATTAGGAAACGCCTTTTCAAGATATGTTTGCTCACCACCTAAAGTTTTTAAAATAAAATAAATTAATGCATTCACCACGTTCAAATATTCACATAAAAAATTAATTACCCGATTCAGAAATAGTACTTCCAAACTAATAAAATACGAAAATAATTAAATTAAATTAAATTAAATTAAAACGAAAATAAATGGAGATCCTCTTACATAAACATAATTTCCAAGCATAACGTAAAAAAAACCAAAGATATAAAGAACTAGAGTCATTCCTCCACTCTGCGTCAAAACCATAATTTGGCCGGGGGTTGCATAAATACCTAAAAAATTTTAAATTTGTTAACTTTATAACGTATACACATAAATAAATGATAAATTATAATAAACTCATACCACTGCCAATCATTAGATTTACGTTCAACAACATCCCACTGAAAATACCCAAAACTTTACTAGAGCTTGAAGGATTTATATGAATGGCGTCATTTCTTTCAGACATAATTATTAAATGGGAGTTTAATATATATGTGTGCTTTAAAAATCGAAAAATATTTTATTTTTTAATTCTTTTCGTAATTTTTTTTTTAATCAATTTTTAAGTCCTAAAGTGCCACCTATTATATATATATTGGTTTAAGTCCTAAAGTAATGTCTATTATATATATATTCTTCATTGTTTTAAGTTCTAAAGTATTCTTCATTGATAAATCTTAGATCTTAATGCAGATAACGTGAATTCATTGTTAAAATTCCAATTATGTAAATATTTTAAATTCATTATTGTTTCTATCGGAGATCGGAGTCTCGGCATATACCGTAACCGTATTATGCGGCCATAGCACCCCGGGTCTTCAACAAATTTCAGAGTTTTGCCTTATACCTGGGGTACTTCACATCGAAACAAAAAGGTGGGTATTGTAAACAAGTAATAGAAATTAAAGCAAGGCAATATATTTTATACCATATAAAATACCCGGGTATCTTAAAAAACATTCAAAATTTCGGGAGGTACTTTATGGTAAATTTTGTACAACCTGAAAATACATAATCTTCGCTGTCTCGGATTTTGACTAAAGTAAAGTACCTAATGATGTAAAACAAAGTATTGTTAAAGTTGGTTAAATTATTTTATTTATTTATTTTTTATTATTTATTTTTATAAAAAAGATATTTATTATTTTTATTATAAATATATTCCTAATTTTTTTTTAAAAATCTAGGTATTCTATGCTGAAAAATCAAGCGAAAATAAGAAAGGTATTTTCGCCATTATTTAATACGTATTATATATATATAAATTAATAAAGATTTAAAATTTTCAAATTTTATTTATTCAATTAATCAAACTTAATAAATAATTAGTTAAACTATATTATTTTTTTTTGATATATTGAGTAACATATAATCTATTCCATTCTATACTTATATGTGGGTTCTATAGAATTAGTTAATGATTTTAACAATTTAGTTTTGTGACTTAGCGTTGTCTTTTGATCACTAATTCTGGATTTTTAAATTTGGATCATTTAGTTTCCATCTTATTTTCCAATTTTCTACTTCCAACTTTGTTACTTTTTCTCATATTGCAAAAAGATGTTTTCAATTTGCAAAACACTATTAGGATAAGGCGAGATATACCATTAAGAGATTTTTTTTATGTAAAATCTCTCAACGAATTTTGGTATTATTAAGAGCTTATTTATAAAATACCTGTTCTATCTCTTGTGCTGCTTTAATTTGCAGTTTTAAATATATCTATTACATTTCTTGTTAAATCTTGCTTAATGAACTTTATTTCCAAAGTTCATCTATTTTAATTGATGCAATAAATTAAAGTTTTTCTTCTAGTTTTTATTTGAAAAATGAATTCATTTTTTAAAAAACGCAAAGATCATTTCCTTTTTTTCCCGAAAAGGAGCATATCATAACAAGTATTATATAATCAATAATTTAAAAAATAAAGTTTAAAATGAAATATGTATCAACTCTGGCTTATAAAAATTTGTACTACAAATTTAAAAAATTCAATAATAGTGATAAGTCAAATAACTATATAATAAAAGCACAAAAATTAAAATTTGCATAAATTATTATATGTTCCAACACCAACAAATACAAAAATAACAATTACAAAAATCAATATTTCAATTCAATTAAATAAAAAATCTTTTGTCAAAAAAATTATAAATTATCATTTACATTGTCTCTAATAAATTTTTATCAAGAAAACAAAAAAAAATTAATTTCTTATTTTACTGATTTTTTATTTTTTTTTATTGATAGTTCGTGCTTATTATGACTTTTTTTTTTTTAAAAAAAAAGACTATTGGTGCATTTTTTTTAATGTCTCTGTATTTTGTTTATTTTATTTATTACTATATTTTCTTGACAAATAAATAATACATATTACATATTTAATGTATGAATTATTAGATTATTTATTTAAACAATTTGATTTTAATTTTTATTATTTATTTTTTTTTTTTGAATTTTTTTTAAAAAAAAATACTAGAATTTGCCTATCTTATAATTTTGAATAAAATTTTGTTCATCTTACGAAACTATAATGTACAAGTTAAGTAATTTCGTAATTATATGATTTTTATTTTAATAAAATAAATACTCATCGGTATAAATAAAAATAAATTTTTGAGCAAAGTGAATTATGAAAAAGTAAATAAAAATAATTTTTATTTTCGCGCACATTTTATCAAGCACGTGATATTATTATCTTACATTGTCTTGTAAATAAATATTGAAGCTACATTTAATTTCACCACCATAAAATAAAAAAAAATAATAAATACATATATTTAAAGTGAATTCGGAAAAAAATATAAATAAAAAAATACAAATAAAAAAAAAATAAATAAATAAAAAATATCATAAAAAATAAAAATAAATACAAATAACAAAGAGTTACAGAATATTAATACATATTAAAGAAATCTTGGTNTGGCTTTTTTTTTTTTAAAAAAAAAGACTATTGGTGCATTTTTTTTAATGTCTCTGTATTTTGTTTATTTTATTTATTACTATATTTTCTTGACAAATAAATAATACATATTACATATTTAATGTATGAATTATTAGATTATTTATTTAAACAATTTGATTTTAATTTTTATTATTTATTTTTTTTTTTTGAATTTTTTTTAAAAAAAAATACTAGAATTTGCCTATCTTATAATTTTGAATAAAATTTTGTTCATCTTACGAAACTATAATGTACAAGTTAAGTAATTTCGTAATTATATGATTTTTATTTTAATAAAATAAATACTCATCGGTATAAATAAAAATAAATTTTTGAGCAAAGTGAATTATGAAAAAGTAAATAAAAATAATTTTTATTTTCGCGCACATTTTATCAAGCACGTGATATTATTATCTTACATTGTCTTGTAAATAAATATTGAAGCTACATTTAATTTCACCACCATAAAATAAAAAAAAATAATAAATACATATATTTAAAGTGAATTCGGAAAAAAATATAAATAAAAAAATACAAATAAAAAAAAAATAAATAAATAAAAAATATCATAAAAAATAAAAATAAATACAAATAACAAAGAGTTACAGAATATTAATACATATTAAAGAAATCTTGGTATTTGCTCTATGAAATTATAAATCAGAAGATTAATTTATATTTCATTTTTATTTTGTCCAACAAGAAATAAAATTTTATATATAATCTCCCAATTTCCATCTTACCCTATTCGGGATTATCTAGTTTATTTAAAGTTTTCAATATAGTTTCTATATTTTGTTCTAATTTATAAAATCTTTTCTCCTGTTCCCTAAATCTGATCTCCTGCTTAGATAATTGATCACAAACGTTTTTAAGACCTGGATATGGTTCATTACTTGATAATTTTCGAAAAAGTTTCTTCATCAATAAATGAAATTTTATCATCATCATCAAGACGTTTTATATAATTTTCATCATCATTGTCGTTGCAATCAAGATGTTTCTCATCATTGTCACTATTATGGCTATCATTATCATCGCTTATATAATTGTCATCATCATTGTCGTTGCAATCAAGATGTTTCTCATCATTTTCACTATTATGGCCATCATCATCGAGATGCTTCTCATCTTTTTTAGTTTCCTTAAGCCAAGTATTAATCATATCAGGATTGGGTATGTAATAAATGTATCGAGGATTCCCTCTTTTACTACCAAATGGTTTTTCTAAAGCATCATATTCAGCAATAAGTTGAGCGTGATGTTTGTAAGCTACTATGTGACCTTCTTTATTTGCTTTATCAAATGCATCACTATAAAATTAAGAGAAATCAAAAAATTCAACTCTTATAACTTTTTTAATTTTTATAATCACAATTTATAATTTATAATAATAATTAAATGATATACTTACTTCATAAATGCAATCAACATATTTTGGAAAATTAACACCAATATTATACTTCCCAGTATACTTATTACATCTATACCATAATTATTCCATTGGTCCAATTGATCCCAACGTCCATTGGTCCAAAATAATACAGCTTCTACAGATGAGAAGAAATTTGAATAATAATTATCAAGTCGGGAAGATTTATCAATAACCTGATGAATTATTATATTTGAGTATAAGTCTGTAGTGTCTTCAATTTTATAAGTAGGAATTTGTAATTCATCCGAATAATTAAGAAGAATGAACCTGAAGGTGACCATAATAACAAAATATAATAAACTGAAATAAAAAAAATCAGTAATTTTTAATTGTGATATATTTTTTATTGTTTTTATTTAAAATAATGAAAACAAAATTCATTAATTATTATAATTACATAGCGTGACCAAATGCAATTATGACAATAAACATGACTGCCAAGAATGGTAAAATAGTTTTTGAAATACTATTAATGATATGGATAAAACGTCCGGGACCTTCAAAATGCCTCGATATAAATAACTAAAAATAAAAAATAAAAGTATTAATAGAATAGAGAATAAATAATAATTATAAAATAAAATAATAAAAATACTAAAAAATTTACTACGTCCAGAAAGAAAAGAAGACAAAAAAAAAAGGACCTTCCAATTCAAGCCACGTAACTAAAGCTATTAACGCTAAAAAAGAATTAAATACTGAATTATGCAAATGATTATTCCATGAAAATCTAAAGCCATTACACTATTGGTAATACATTATAAATATTAATATATCTCCTCAGTCCTTCTCTTCGTAATTGCACAATCTCTGTAACAATTAAATACCATCCAGTATATAAATACACAAAGAAGCTAATAAAAAATGCAGTTTTTTGATTCTATTCTAAATAAATATAAATAAGTTATTTTTGATGAATGTTTTCCAATCATTGTAGAAAACGAAATAACGTATAATATATACAAAATTATATGACGAATAAAATATTGACGAGCAGCCGACCATTTAAAATCTAAGACTGCCATAATTGTAGGTGTCCGATAGATTTCATAATCCTTTTCTTCGTGAATAACACGAAGTAAAGGACTCTTTTCATTAGTATCATTAATAACGCTTTTACGTGGCCACCAGAATATTCGAAGAAGTGAAAATAGAAGCCAGGAATAATTTTCACAATGATCCTTAAGACCTTTGGATATACCGTTAAATCGGGTAAAGGGACTTTATAAACTTTGCGATCATTGTAAGCGCTAATTTCTACCAATTTCTTTTTTGTAATAACAAGGTACTCAAAGCGTGATTATGTGTATTCATTTACAATAATCGTTATTATAGTTATTATTGGAGTAAATTAAAGATCAGATGAAGCTCCCGGTTTGGAAGTGGGTGGCCAATTTTGGGTGGTGTTGCTTGTTTGAGAATGTTTCACTGATCGTCGTGGTCATATGTGGTTAGTACATGTTCGTTTTTGTTAGGTGTTACGGATTTTGTGTCATCCTTTAGGAAATCCGGTGACATTTGCGGACTTGGCTTGTCCCAAAAGAGCTTTGTGTTTGTTTGATACAGGTTAATACTGTCTTGAAGAGGATTAGCCTGTGTAAATCATTTCCTTAGTGCCTGAAATGGATGTTGCGATGATTTTATTATATATACTTATTAAAGGATTACCTAATCGCTACATATTTGGAAACGCAGATCGCTTAGTAATCATAAGGGTCCGGTATTATATTCGTGAGATGTGTTTGTGGGAAAAATTCTTACTTGAGGGAAAAAAAGAAAATCCGAAACCTTTTTTAATGATAAATCTTTATTTTTTTTAATTTATTTAATTTAAATGAGTTAATTTAATGAATGAATGTTTCCTCGAAAAGTAAAAGTTCAGTAATTTTTCACCAAAATATTTTATATATTAAGATTTTTTTTGATGTTGAGGATGATTAAATCATTATATTACATTTATTTTTTTTAAAAATTTATTTTAATTTAATTAAATGAACGGAAATTACTTTACAAAGATACAATGTGATTTTATTACGGAATTTGATACATTTATTTTATTTGCTTTTTAATTTATTTAATTTTAATAAGCTAAGCTAATTAAACAAACTCGAAAAAAATAAATACAGAAATTTTTTNGTCTTGAAGAGGATTAGCCTGTGTAAATCATTTCCTTAGTGCCTGAAATGGATGTTGCGATGATTTTATTATATATACTTATTAAAGGATTACCTAATCGCTACATATTTGGAAACGCAGATCGCTTAGTAATCATAAGGGTCCGGTATTATATTCGTGAGATGTGTTTGTGGGAAAAATTCTTACTTGAGGGAAAAAAAGAAAATCCGAAACCTTTTTTAATGATAAATCTTTATTTTTTTTAATTTATTTAATTTAAATGAGTTAATTTAATGAATGAATGTTTCCTCGAAAAGTAAAAGTTCAGTAATTTTTCACCAAAATATTTTATATATTAAGATTTTTTTTGATGTTGAGGATGATTAAATCATTATATTACATTTATTTTTTTTAAAAATTTATTTTAATTTAATTAAATGAACGGAAATTACTTTACAAAGATACAATGTGATTTTATTACGGAATTTGATACATTTATTTTATTTGCTTTTTAATTTATTTAATTTTAATAAGCTAAGCTAATTAAACAAACTCGAAAAAAATAAATACAGAAATTTTTTAAAATATTGAGAACGATTAAATCATTTTAGTACATTCTTTTTTTCAATTTATTTTAATTTAAATCGAATAAACTTTAATATAAATTTCTTCAAAATTTACTACAAAGTTTGTTACATTTCTTTTATTTTTTTTTATTGATTTTTAAATTGAAGAACAAATGTTTCTTCAAAAAATGTAAAAAACAGCATACATTTCTTATTTTATTTATTTCTCTACAAAAAAAAAACAGGAAAATTATAGTAGAATTAATACATCATGCTTTTTACAATTATTAATTGATGCATGAAATTTTGTTCCGTATTACTAATTTTCTTTTCCTTTGTTGGTGAAATCTTCGGGTTGGTGAATTGGTTTTCTGAGTAACGTGATGTTTTGGATAGAATTAGTGCTTTGATGTTTTGGACGGAACCTGTATTTGTTTCTGTTGCCACATCTTTTATCTTGGTGAATGATATGAATGATGAAGAGTCAAGATTGTGGAAATCTTCGGAGATTTTTTTATTTGAATCATGATTTATGACCTGAAACATGTTTTTGTTAAGAGTATTAGAAGGTTGAGAAAGGCTAGCAGAGGTTATATCATGGGTAGCACTTATGGATTCAATGGGAAATGTTGGTGTGATAGGTGTACTAGAGGCAGGCTCAGAAATTGAATAATGCGATTTTCGTCGTGACTTGAGGCTTTGTGAAAAATTTCCACGATATCATCTCTGGCATTTTGGAAACTGCTCAGATTTATATTTTTAGAGAACATATTTTTGACATCATTATGTGGAGTTGTTCTTGACACATTTCCAGATTTCTGAGGTTGGGTTGGGGTAGCCCATACAGAAAATAAATCAAAAGAGCATGCTTGATAAAAAATTTGATCTTGTGATTATATTTTATAATTTGGTGCAAGAGACCATTAATTGCATAGAAGTTAGCAAAGCGCAACTTGTCAGAGGTTACAAATTTAAATCTTAGACTATCTATTTTAAGGAAAACTGTGAAATAATGTTCACAGTCCTGATAGTGAGTTACAGTAAAGAGCGTTCTGTCTTCAACACTAGTACATGGTTTATGGTCATCTGGCATTGCAAATCCATATAAGAGGCCAAGTAATAATGGTCTATTATATTCCATGAGTAAATCCAGATGTATAGTTGTGTTTTGTTCTGTCAATAATGACCCATATAACAATGAGCTTAATGACAATTTTTTTTTTTGTGAAATAATAGCACTAGAACTTTTTCTCTTAAGTATATTGGATTTTTTTTTGTACATAAACTTTCCTGACATGTTAAGACATCACTTTCTGAAATTTTTAATATGGTCACTTTGACCAAAACATTTGTAGCTAAAATCTGTAACTTTTCAAAATGATTTTTGAAGCTCGCTATTTTCCAAGAAAGAGCAGATGTTAAGTTTTTCTTGCATAAATTTATGTATGCATTAGTCATAAAATAATAAATTTATTTATTTAAATATTTTGTTATTAATTGAAAAAGGAATGTGAATGTATTATTTATAATTGTGGAAATGGTAGTGTCAAAAAAAAAATCAAACTCACTATTTATCTAGGATTCACATAATTACAATAGAGATAGAGTATCTTTTGTTTTTTGGTCTAGGTTATATCTTTTTTTTTATAAAAATAAATCTGGTATTTTGTTTTTTTGACAGATCAAATTAACAATTGGCAACTAATTTTCCTGATGTATATTTATTTTTGAGAAAATTTCCATAGTATTAGGAAAACTTTTTTTATTCATTAGTAAATTATTTTCCAAAATACATATACAAAAATTCTTTAGAATTTCGAGGAATTCTAGTATTGGTTGTTAAAAATTTGGTATAATTACCATTAGTTCACAAGGTTTACTTGTTTAGAAACTTTTTTTCTTTTATTCTGTAATTTTCTTCAAGTGAGAACAGGAGAGCTTAGACAATTAGCAATAAATATGATAAAAAATAAAATAGTATCTTACCAACTACAAAATAATATTTTAAAACGACAACATATTGTTAGATATCATAAAACTGTAACAATTATATTAGATCGTTTCTATCATTAACAAATGAAAACAAAATACAAATTATATTATATTTAAAAGATTTTATGAATAAAAAAAAGAATTCTGACAAATTATTTAAAAATGTACTAATTTTCCTGCTGAATTAACACTTAAACAAGGAGTTTCTTAGTAATAAACTATTCTCAAATGGATTATGCAATGAATAAATTGGTGCAATCTTAGAAATAGAAAGTGAAATGGGGTAATTGTTGCATTTCTATTTATTATATTAAAAAAACCAGTTATTTTTACATTCATGGATTTCAAGCATTATGAATAAAATTTCCTTTACAAAATACATTTGAATTAATACTATCTCATTCAGCAGTTTCTTTAGATGGATTAATATTTACCACTAGTCAAGCTTATGTTGCATTGAATCAATCTTTTTCTTGAGATAAAATTGAAATTACATCATTTGATCTATCTGCAATTAAAACTGATAAACAGTGCTAATAAAATATGAAAGATTACAAAATATTTGAAACAATGGAATTTTAGAATATAGACAAAGGTTAAACCAATTTCAAAATTCTAGAAATTATAACATGAACAAAAGTTATTTCAATTTTAAAAATCTAAACTTAGAATTTAATATTTTAAATATTTTTTTTATCTATTTCAAAAAAGAATCAAACCAAAAACATAGCAATCTAATACTTCATTAAAAAACAATTACTTTTTTATTACTTATAAAAAATGTAAAATAAAATTTAAATATTTTAATATATTATATATAAAATGCATACAATAAATAATAACTTGCTCCCCTCCCTTGTCCTTGACCTCTAGTTGGAGTAAATTAAAGATCAGATGAAGCTCCCGGTTTGGAAGTGGGTGGCCGATTTTGGGTGGTATTGCTCATTTTGGGATGTTTCACTGATCGTCGTGGTCATATGTGGTTAGTACATGTTCGTATTTGTTAGGTGTTACAGATTTTGTGTCATCCTTTAGGAAATCCG
>PQFF01000051.1:311574-369052 GCA_003547095.1 Diversispora epigaea | reverse complement strand
TTTTGAAGCTCGCTATTTTCCAAGAAAGAGCAGATGTTAAGTTTTTCTTGCATAAATTTATGTATGCATTAGTCATAAAATAATAAATTTATTTATTTAAATATTTTGTTATTAATTGAAAAAGGAATGTGAATGTATTATTTATAATTGTGGAAATGGTAGTGTCAAAAAAAAAATCAAACTCACTATTTATCTAGGATTCACATAATTACAATAGAGATAGAGTATCTTTTGTTTTTTGGTCTAGGTTATATCTTTTTTTTTATAAAAATAAATCTGGTATTTTGTTTTTTTGACAGATCAAATTAACAATTGGCAACTAATTTTCCTGATGTATATTTATTTTTGAGAAAATTTCCATAGTATTAGGAAAACTTTTTTTATTCATTAGTAAATTATTTTCCAAAATACATATACAAAAATTCTTTAGAATTTCGAGGAATTCTAGTATTGGTTGTTAAAAATTTGGTATAATTACCATTAGTTCACAAGGTTTACTTGTTTAGAAACTTTTTTTCTTTTATTCTGTAATTTTCTTCAAGTGAGAACAGGAGAGCTTAGACAATTAGCAATAAATATGATAAAAAATAAAATAGTATCTTACCAACTACAAAATAATATTTTAAAACGACAACATATTGTTAGATATCATAAAACTGTAACAATTATATTAGATCGTTTCTATCATTAACAAATGAAAACAAAATACAAATTATATTATATTTAAAAGATTTTATGAATAAAAAAAAGAATTCTGACAAATTATTTAAAAATGTACTAATTTTCCTGCTGAATTAACACTTAAACAAGGAGTTTCTTAGTAATAAACTATTCTCAAATGGATTATGCAATGAATAAATTGGTGCAATCTTAGAAATAGAAAGTGAAATGGGGTAATTGTTGCATTTCTATTTATTATATTAAAAAAACCAGTTATTTTTACATTCATGGATTTCAAGCATTATGAATAAAATTTCCTTTACAAAATACATTTGAATTAATACTATCTCATTCAGCAGTTTCTTTAGATGGATTAATATTTACCACTAGTCAAGCTTATGTTGCATTGAATCAATCTTTTTCTTGAGATAAAATTGAAATTACATCATTTGATCTATCTGCAATTAAAACTGATAAACAGTGCTAATAAAATATGAAAGATTACAAAATATTTGAAACAATGGAATTTTAGAATATAGACAAAGGTTAAACCAATTTCAAAATTCTAGAAATTATAACATGAACAAAAGTTATTTCAATTTTAAAAATCTAAACTTAGAATTTAATATTTTAAATATTTTTTTTATCTATTTCAAAAAAGAATCAAACCAAAAACATAGCAATCTAATACTTCATTAAAAAACAATTACTTTTTTATTACTTATAAAAAATGTAAAATAAAATTTAAATATTTTAATATATTATATATAAAATGCATACAATAAATAATAACTTGCTCCCCTCCCTTGTCCTTGACCTCTAGTTGGAGTAAATTAAAGATCAGATGAAGCTCCCGGTTTGGAAGTGGGTGGCCGATTTTGGGTGGTATTGCTCATTTTGGGATGTTTCACTGATCGTCGTGGTCATATGTGGTTAGTACATGTTCGTATTTGTTAGGTGTTACAGATTTTGTGTCATCCTTTAGGAAATCCGATGACATTTGTGGACTGGGCTTGTCCCAAAAGAGCTTTGTGTTTGTTTGATACAGGTTAATACCGTCTTGAAGAGGATTAGCCTGTGTAAATCATTTCCTTAGTGCCTGAAATGGATGTTGCGATGATTTTATTATATATACTTATTAAAGGATTACCTAATCGCTACATATTTGGAAATGCTGATCGCTTATTAATCGCGCGGATTCCGGCAAGGAATTTTGACCATGTGCAAATTTGATAATAAATTTCTAGCTGATAATTTATATAAAATATTTTGAATAAAAAATCCCGAAATTTTTTTACACATTTAATTTTTTTTAATTTATTTAATTTAAAATATTTATTAATTAAATAAACTTTTAAAAGGTAAATTTTTTCAAACAAGATAATTTCTCCAAAAAAAATGTAAAAACTGTTTACATTTCTTATTATATTTATTTCTCCAGTTAAAAAATAATAATAATTTGCAACATGCCAAAATAATTTTTAGAATGTGAAAATAATAATAAACTAGCTAAATAATATTATTGTTATTTCTGTCATTATTACAATCATCATTATTGTTGTTATCATTAGAAAGAATTATTATTCTTATATCTTAGATGCAATATGCTAATTATATGTTTATCAAGTTAAAACAAGCTTTAATAAAATATTTAATGCTTATACTAAAGTAAATTTATACTAGTAAATATATGCTTCTCTTTAATATTATCATAACATAATATTTTCAATACTTATGCAAAAATATATTACATTATTTTATAAAAATAAAATAGATATGGTATTTATTGCAAATTTTATTCATTATTTATAAAATTCTCAAAATAGGGAAATTGAAAATATTAATTAAAATTCCTATTTAACATATTGCTTTATACTAAATATTAAATTAAAAAAAAAATAAAAATTATAATTATTATTTACTCAGTTTTTCCCTTGAATTTTTCAATCTAATTTTAATTCTTTATATAAATAGATTTGATATATTTAATTTAATAGAATCAATTAATTTTAATTATCTAATTAATTAACAATTAATTTATAGCTTATTCTTCTCACTTCTAAATTAAATTAAATTGATAATATATTATACAAATTTATTTTTATTTATTATTATAATTATTTTATCATTTTTATTATTTTATTTTATTAAAATTTTCAAGAAAATGATTTAATAATTTTTTATAAAGTTTTAAAGACTAATTTTGCAATTTGTATAATTTATATTGTAAATTAGAATATTTTGACAGTTCTTTCTTTTGAAAATAGCAATTTAATTTTTTTATAACGCAATAAATACAATGCAATTTCACTTTTTTTTACCTCTTAATAATGTTTCTCATTAAACAAATGTATTCTAGATATTATTTTTCTTTCTTTATAAAAATTCATTTTATTAATTTATACTTTTCATTTTTCTATTAATTAAAAATAAAAATGGTTTAATATCTTGTGATCTATATTTTCTATATTGGAACTTGCTTTACTCTAACCTTCTCACTTTTTTTACTTTAATCTATTTTTTTTAATTTCTGAAGAATTTTTTTTTCTAAATTAAAAAAAATGATTGTTATATCTTTATTCTGCATGATCAATAATTTGTTGAATTTGAATGGTGTTTTGAATAAATTATGCATTCAAGGTTATAGAAATTGTTTGAATTTTTTGAAAAGTATTGTGTTTTTGATATTTTTATTTTTGGAATAAGTGTCTGGATTTGAAGATTTTTACTTTGGTTTTGAAATCTGGGACCTTTAAGGATAGGGTTTGTACTATATATGTTGTCAAAACTATTTTGACCTTGACTCAACTCTTAAAATTTCAATTTTCAATTGCATCTGACTCAATTGTCAATTACAAGTAAAAAACAAAATTTGCTTTGACTCAACTTCAATTTTTCTTAATTTTAATTGTGTCTAATTCACTTCAATAGTTTTGACTGCATGTATAGTTTGCACAGTTTGGAACAACACCATTAATTGTTTTCTTTTTTTTTTTTTTGCAAAATAAATTTCAAACATAAATATATCTAAGAAAAATTCCAGTTTATCTCTAAAACATATATGTTATTTATATTTGTAAGTTATCATTTACACTAAATTAACTTGTTCAAAAACAATGAATTAAAGCTCCCCCTTGTCCTTGACCTCTAGTTAACATAAATATAAAATTATTTCATTGTTTTTCTTTTCCTTTTGGGGAAAAAAGGAAATTTTTACCTTTTTGGGGGAAGATTTTCGGGTGTTGCTCTTCTCCGGAAAAGGTTAAAATTTCCTTCTATATCATTCAAATCTATAAAAGTAAATTTTTCCCTTTTTCGGATTTGAATTGTCGCTCTTCTCTGAAAAAGGGAAAAATTTACTTTTATAGATTTGAATGATATAGAAGGAAATTTTAACCTTTTCCGGAGAAGAGCAACACCCGAAAATCTTCCCCCAAAAAGGTAAAAATTTCCTTTTTTCCCCAAAAGGAAAAGAAAAACAATGAAATAATTTTATATTTATGTTAACTAGAGGTCAAGGACAAGGGGGAGCTTTAATTCATTGTTTTTGAACAAGTTAATTTAGTGTAAATGATAACTTACAAATATAAATAACATATATGTTTTAGAGATAAACTGGAATNAACTGTAAAATCATTGATTATTGCACTAATATATATTTAACAGTGTAGAATTTATAGCAGTTTAATGCATAAAATTGAAATAATTAATAATAAGCAAAATAATTTAAATGGGAGATAATATTTAATATAAATCATCCCTCTAACAAATAATTTAAAAAGTTATTTATTAATGATAAACTTTGAAACTATCTTTACTCGGATATAAAATATTTTTTTAGATCAAGTGTTAGCATAATTCTAACAATTATGTAGATGATCATTTTCAGAATTATTGATGCAAAAATTTTGTATCAATGTACTAAATATTTATTGATTTTTAATGATAGAAGTAATATGAAATTGTATTTCTTCATAATTTTAAATTACTAAATTAATTTAATATTCATCAAATTTTCAAGACTTAAATGAAATTTTCTGCATATATTCTGTTTTTAAATATTCAGTACAGTATCAGCCTTCAAAACTTTAGATTTTCACATTAATATTCATTAAAATACTATTAATTTGAGAAATTCATGCATGAATGGATCAAATAAATAAAGATCCAATGCTAAAATTTAATAATTAATCAAAAATTCTATTTGACAAAAATAAGAATATAAATATTTTGATGCATGTATTCATATTTATCTAAAAATTCATCACAAAATTGCAATAATTTATATTCTTTAATTTGGACAAGTACAAAGAGTGCATTTGATAAGTATTGGAGATTTCTTAAACATAATCTTTTAAAAGAAGGATATTTTAAAAAATTCAATTTGTTTTATTTTTTTTTGTTTAAATTAAATTAAATATTATAAACAAAAAGCGCCCCCAACATAGACCACTTGTTTAATACACTAATTATTATTTAACAAATTATTGCTAAATTTATCTTTCACTGTCTTTATTATTATTATTTAACAGCTGAACCGAATATTTCGGTTTGCATATATGCATATTGATTTTGGAGGATTTTGATAATTTTTGAACATTTAAAAACCGAATAAAACCGGTTCAGTTCGGTTTTGGAAAATTATTATTCCGAATTCGAGCTTTAATTATGATTTAAAAAAACTGAAACATGTATTTACCCTTACTTTATTCTTCCTTCTTTTAAAAAAGATCATAACTATTATTTTTAAATATTATTAGAATTGATCAATTAAATTGTTATTATCAGAATCAACAAAGTCACATTATCCACGTATGTGGACTTTTTGCTAAATTTCAGTGTTAGATCAAAATTTTTAGTTGTTTCTAAAAATAAGAACGATGTAATAGAATATTTAGTTTTTTTTGGAGGCTTGAACGTCTATTTGTGCAGTCAAAAATAACTTTTCTGTTTTTTGATAAATTATCTCAAGATTTTTCAAAATTCTCAAGGAAGTAAAGATGGTTTTAATTTTAAAATATTTTGGAACATGTGTCATGGGAATGCTGGCACAATTGTAGTTACAAAGGTTACTGGAAATGATCAAATAGTTGGTGATTATAATCCTTTGGCTTGGGATAATTCAAAAGTAGATGGCAATATGATAGTCTCATTTTTTCATTAAAAAATGGGAATATTAAAAATTCAATTCTAGCCGGCATAGTGAAGCTTTACTCTATTGAAATGCCGATATTCAGAATACTTATGGTTCATGGTTTGGTGATTACGAATTTATGATATCAGAAGTTTCTGATTTTACTCGTTATTATTCTTGAACAAATTCGTATGAAAATCTATTAGAACAACAACTAATGAAAAATTTTCTATTTTCGATTATGAAGTATTTAAGATTATTAAAATACAAAGTCCAAACTCTACAGTTTGATCACGAAACAGTCATTTGGAAATACGAATTGTTTTATTCCGAAATATTTATATTAATAAAGCTTGTGATAAAGAATTTTTAAAGGATAAATTTGAGATCATTTTTTTCGTTAAATTTAAAAAATATATTATTGCTATTGTCATATTTATCGGTATAATTACTAGGGGTGCAAACTTATGCTAAGGTCTGACTCAAGTCTTTTTTTAAAATTCACATTACATTGTAGTAAGGTAACTGTGGTCGTGTGTCGTAACTGTTGTAACTATAGCCGTGTGTCGTAATTGTAGTAGTGTTTATAATTAGTATATCGTAATTATTATCTCTATATAATTAATTTAAATAAAAAAATAATTTGTTTGTTTAATTTTAAATTAATATTTATTATTATATTTATTAATAGGGAGATTTATGTATTTATAATTTTGTATATAACAAGACATGCACTTTTAAATAGCTAACCTAGCTTGTAAATAGATCAAATGATGAATGTTTTCATACTCATGAATTTTTATCAATTTATGTAATTTAATACTTTTGTTAAGGTAAACCATCTTCAAGTCACTAAACAAAGTTTATTTAGGTAGAATTAAAGCACTCAGATGCAATTCTGGCTTATAAATATAACTGTTTTTGTAAATAGTTTCACCCTTGGATTTTTAGGTCTTTTATAATCTCACTAAGTTATTTTAACATTTTGATCAAAGCAAACTTCTTTTGAGTACTAAGCAAATTTGTTCGTTAAGTATTCAATTATTTTTGTAAAATTAGTTTGCAAATACATTGAAAGATAAATATTTTTCTTAAGAGTAATAATTTATTTAACAGATTTTGAAATATGTAAATTTTTAAAAATAATATGAAGTAGTGAAGGTCAAAAATTTATCATATTTTTTTTTGACTTTATATTGTTCTTTAATAATGATCTGTTGTGTCACATTAAAGAGCCAATCATATTTAAAAAAATCAATTTATATATGATATTGATTAGAGAATTATTATTATATAATATTAATATTGAATAATTATAAAATTAAATACTTGCTGTAATATAATTTATATTGATTAGTTTATTGGTTAGAGAATTGTTATATAATATATATAATATTAAAACATTGATTTCAATAATTATAAAATTAAATACTCTCACCCTGTAATATAATTTATATTGATTAGAGAATTGTTATATAATATTAAGGATAAATCTAATTGTAACAACCTGTTACATGATTTATTTGTAACAACTTCGAAAATTAGGAACGGATTGGTCGATTATGTAATGACGTGTCACGGATAAACTTTATATTTATTTATTTTTATTAAAGTTTATTACAAATATGATTATAATAATTATATAACAATGAATTGATGGATTTATAAATGAGATAAACTTGTTAATTAGAAGAAAATTTCATTATTTTCTATTGATTTGAACACCTTGCACTATTATGTCCTGATTTCCCGCATGTACCACAAGTGTATTTTGCACGTGGTTTTTTTTCCGTTGATGATTTATATCGCTTTGTTTCTGGATGTCCTTTGCGTCATGTTACTAATGGATTTCCAATTTCAGGTTCATTTTCCTTGTTCGAGTCATCAACTTGAATTTCTGGATAATCTTGGTTTCGTACTGATCCAGCCGGTATACTCATCATTTGTTTGTGTCGATCAATAAACTGTCTTAGCCATTCAACCATCTCTCCACAACTATCACGTTCAATAGCAAATTGGGCTGCCTGCCGTGCAAGCCCCCACACTTCTCCATATTTAACCTTTTTTTTTGCAGCACAACGTAGAACAGCATTAACTGTTATAGGGACAGTTGAAGGATTTGGAATGAGTGTCATGCCCGAAAAATTTTGAATAGTTTCTTGATTTACAAAACAGCAAGTTTCTGCCACCACATTCCCATCTTTTTGATCATCAACATACCATCGCGAAGGCACCATTTGGATTTGGAATCCTGCAACCGCCGAAATCATCATTACTCGGAAATAATAATGACAAACAACACCACGGGATATATTGGACATACATGAACAAAGGTATGAAATAGGATCGACTACTACTATAAAATGTACATATTTTTTATTTTCAGGTCGAATATCACTAATCTTCCATATTTCGCGCAAGCTTTTTTCACCAACCTCAGCAATTATTGATTTCAATAAGATTTGTCTAGCATCATATAAATCCTCAATAAAACCATCTGTCACACTAACACTCAAATCCTATGTAAAAATAATTATTAAATTTTGTTAATAATTTTGAATTCGTGTTATAATTTTTAATAAATTTAAGTCAAACATAATTACCTCGTTTATATCATATTCCACTTTACTTGTAGTAAAATAAAGGCATTGTGCCATTTCTAAATGTTCAGCGGATAATATATGAGGTGTCAGGTACTTGGACATAACTTTATCAATTTTGGGAAAAAGATCATTGCCAACTGATGTAATTCCCATGCAGGTTGATAGGGTACGGTACTCATAAAAACGATTCCATTGACTTTCGTTTCCAAGTCACACATCAAGGACACTGGTGAGATCACACAAGGTACTGTTG
Source organism: Diversispora epigaea (assembly GCA_003547095.1). Classification (NCBI taxonomy): domain Eukaryota; kingdom Fungi; phylum Glomeromycota; class Glomeromycetes; order Diversisporales; family Diversisporaceae; genus Diversispora; species Diversispora epigaea. The sequence goes on along the minus strand of PQFF01000051.1, from coordinate 360,402 downwards.
GCTTTTAGTTCACGTTTAATAATATTGTTGAGGCTTTCAACACGTGAAGTAGTTTGTATTCCCGCCATGAATATTTTTGATGTAAATGTACGGGCCCACGCTTGTCGGTTTGGATAAAGGGCTCTCATTAGATAATCTTTAGCATTGGAATATTTTTCGGTAAGATTTGACCACCTTTTATAAAAAAGTTCTTCACATATACTATTTCAGCATAAGTAAAAATCGTGGACAAAATTTTCATATTGGTCACCAAGTTTAGATTTGAGATTTTTCGGTAGATTTTCACTTATATGGAAAATACAATGAATTTGATAAGTGGATATATATATTTGTCCAATTGCTGCATCTGCAGCAGGATCCGCATCAGTAACAAATACTAATGGTTCGACCATTGTTGCATTTTTTGTACACTCTAGGATTCATTTATAAGACTCAACTGTTTCATCACACACAAGTGCTTGTGCAACAAGACGTGACTTTGTATTATTATCAATAGCAAGAAAAAGTGAAAGTGGCATCTGATAACAGTTTGTTTTAGCAGTATTGTCATTTAAAATAACATCATAATATTCTAACCAAAGAGCAATTTGAGTTGGTGACATCCAAAAAAGTCGGATAAGTCTATTTTCTTCATCAAGTTGAAACTCAACATACCATCTGGGATCATTTGATTTATATTGGATAAGTGTTCTTAATAATTGAGATGCATCATGTGCTATATCTGTTTTAACCTTATATTTTTGTATTGTATTAGCGAGGTCACAATCAAGAATAGATAGAGCTGGGAACTTTGCTTTCAATAATTTCCGTTGAATATTAATTGATAAGTTTCCATGTTTGGTGAGAAATTGGATTTCTTCAAGAGCATTATCTGGGATGCACCGAAATTTTGGTGAAAACTCTTCAGCATTAAGGAATAATGGGTGATTATGTAAATTGTTAAAAGTGGTAAGGACTATATTTTGAGAGTTTTGGGAGCAGTTAAAATTCGCATTCCATGCATATTGTTGACGTTTTGATTTATGATCACAATGTTTATTAATATCGACTTGTTTTTTTGGTTGATGACGGCCACCAAATTCACATCCAAAACTACGATGTTTAATATTTCCATTTTCATGTCGCATTAACCGTTTCTTGATAATTGTAAATCCATGTTTTTTACCATATGCTTCCATAATAGCATCAATATTTTCCCACGAATTAAAGACACAACCGACACAAAGATTCATGACTAAATTAAAGAAAATATTTTATCAGCTAATCTAACATAAGATTCAATTCTAATAAAAATATGCAGTAAAANGAGCTGGGAACTTTGCTTTCAATAATTTCCGTTGAATATTAATTGATAAGTTTCCATGTTTGGTGAGAAATTGGATTTCTTCAAGAGCATTATCTGGGATGCACCGAAATTTTGGTGAAAACTCTTCAGCATTAAGGAATAATGGGTGATTATGTAAATTGTTAAAAGTGGTAAGGACTATATTTTGAGAGTTTTGGGAGCAGTTAAAATTCGCATTCCATGCATATTGTTGACGTTTTGATTTATGATCACAATGTTTATTAATATCGACTTGTTTTTTTGGTTGATGACGGCCACCAAATTCACATCCAAAACTACGATGTTTAATATTTCCATTTTCATGTCGCATTAACCGTTTCTTGATAATTGTAAATCCATGTTTTTTACCATATGCTTCCATAATAGCATCAATATTTTCCCACGAATTAAAGACACAACCGACACAAAGATTCATGACTAAATTAAAGAAAATATTTTATCAGCTAATCTAACATAAGATTCAATTCTAATAAAAATATGCAGTAAAACGAAGAAATTAAAAATCTTACTTTTATTTTCTAAGTTTTGTGGTGTTATATCATTTGATTTGTCTTCATGCTGCTCTATATTTGAAAAAAAATAAGGTATTGCAAAGATAAAACAAACAAAATATTACAAGAAATATCTTTACCTATATCATCTTGTATCGATATAATTTCTGGTTCTGTACGTTCTAAAATATAAATACATGGATTTTTTTAGAGAACGTATTTGAAAAAAAAAATAAAGTATCACAAAAATAAAACAAACAAAATATTAACAAGAAATATCTTTACCTATATCGTCTTGTATTGATATAATTTCTGGTTCTGTACGTTCTAAAATATAAATACAAGAATTTTTTAGAGAACGCGAAAAAATTATTTACACGCTATAATCACGAAATATCATTTTGATAACTATATAATTGCGGATAAATGTTTGTTTTTTTTTGTTGTAACGGTAGAGGTTGAGTCACATTATCGTGACCATTGTTGTCGAGCTCTTCTTGGATATGCATATCCATCTCACAACGTTAAAAAAAAGTTGGAACGAGAAAGCTAAAAAACAAGTTTTATGAGAAGCTAAACAAGTTTTATTTTTTGTTTTCGTGTTATAATTATACTTGCACGCTAAATTATTTTGGGGTCCCAAAATTGCAATTTTGGGGAAAAAAGTCGAAATAGTTTTTCATAGAAGACGAAATATTTTTACTTAAAACCCGAAATTTTTTGACCACCCAGATTTATTCTTTGATTGAAGATACACATAACTGGATACTTTTTTTACTTCCATATATAGAATGGATTCTGCATAAATCTCAAAAAGTCGAAATACCTCAAAAATTCCAAATCAATTTTGGGAACATGTATAGTCATAATATTTATCAATGATTTTGTAACACAAGTCATCAATTTCGTGTCATAATATTTACCAATGATTTTCGTGATACAAATCATCAATCTTGAATCATGTGATTTTCGAGGTTGTTATAAATAAAATCATGTAACAGGTTGTTATATGTATATTTATTCATATTAAAACATTGATTTCAATAATTATAAAATTAAATACTCACACGCTATAATATAATTTATATTTATTAGTTTAATGATTAGAGAATGGTTATATAATATTAAAATTGATTTTAATAATTATAAAATTAAATACTCACCGATTGCAATATAATTTATATTTATTAGTTTATTATTGATTAGAGAATTGAATTGTAATATAATATTAAAATATTGATTTCAATAATCATAAAATTAAATACTCACTTACTGTAATATAATTTATATCAATTAGTTTATTATGTTAGAGAATTGTTATATAATATTAAAACATTGATTTCAATAATTATAAAATTAAATACTCACTCGAGCTTTTGGGGAACTCTTTCCATCGATCACTTGTACCAAAAATTTCCACAGTCAAAATAATAGTTTTTTGGCTTTAATACATATATAAAGTTTATTTCTTTTACAATATTCTTGCTCATATGGGCAAAAAAAAACATAAATATAATACCAGAAGTACTTCTGGTCAAAAAAACATTGAAAAAGATAATCAAAAAATGGCAGAAAATGCAAATTTAAATACTACAGCTAGCAACTTTCAGAACCAAAATGAGAGAACTGTCTATATAGAAGAACAAGAAAAAGGCTTTTTATCGAAGCATATTAATAAAAAGTGAGCTCTTAGAGAGTCAGCTGAGATGGAAACAGAACAGAAAATTAGTAACGTCGCTAAACCAGGGCCAAGTGAATCATTTTATGCAGAACCAAAAAATGTAGAAATTTTAGACGAAAGTGAAGAGGAAGATGATTTATATTACAGAGATGAAGAGTATAAAACAGTCGGTAAAAAAAAGAAGAATAAAAGAAAAGTTAAAGTAATGCCAGTAGAAGTACCTAAAAGTATTCCTCCCAAAATTTGGCGTAAAGAATGCGGTATAAAATTATCTAAAGTCTTCATTAAGGCGAAAAAAATCAAGGGTAACTCCTTGTATGTATACGTGTTGCCCAAATCCCAAATAATTTGGGATTTGGGACGCCAAAATGCACAAATTACTAGTATTTGGGATTTGGGATTTGGGATTCCAGCAAAAAATACTAATTATAATTTGGGATTTGGGATTTGGGATTTCGGCATTTGGNTTCTGGTCAAAAAAACATTGAAAAAGATAATCAAAAAATGGCAGAAAATGCAAATTTAAATACTACAGCTAGCAACTTTCAGAACCAAAATGAGAGAACTGTCTATATAGAAGAACAAGAAAAAGGCTTTTTATCGAAGCATATTAATAAAAAGTGAGCTCTTAGAGAGTCAGCTGAGATGGAAACAGAACAGAAAATTAGTAACGTCGCTAAACCAGGGCCAAGTGAATCATTTTATGCAGAACCAAAAAATGTAGAAATTTTAGACGAAAGTGAAGAGGAAGATGATTTATATTACAGAGATGAAGAGTATAAAACAGTCGGTAAAAAAAAGAAGAATAAAAGAAAAGTTAAAGTAATGCCAGTAGAAGTACCTAAAAGTATTCCTCCCAAAATTTGGCGTAAAGAATGCGGTATAAAATTATCTAAAGTCTTCATTAAGGCGAAAAAAATCAAGGGTAACTCCTTGTATGTATACGTGTTGCCCAAATCCCAAATAATTTGGGATTTGGGACGCCAAAATGCACAAATTACTAGTATTTGGGATTTGGGATTTGGGATTCCAGCAAAAAATACTAATTATAATTTGGGATTTGGGATTTGGGATTTCGGCATTTGGGATTTCGGCATTTGGATTTTGAATTTGGGCAGCAGGTATACTTGTATGCAAAAATTTTAAAGGTTAAAAGTCTCCTTTTTCAAAATCAAATTGATGTAATTTTTGGAAAAATTGAAACAACTAATAAAGAGAAAAAAATAGTAATTTATCTTTCTAAAGAGGAAGACGTACAAAATGCAAAAAAAGTAAATCTAGGAGATACTGAACACCACATCTGCTTACAGGAAATGGCTGAGGTATTGCCAAATGAGTGTGAAAATTTACGCAAATGGAAAATTTGGAATATTCCATTATATATTAAAAGAAATGATCTACTTATGCATCTTAATCACTTTGGGAAAGTGAAACAATTGCATTTAATTACTAAAAACATGTGGCAGTTAGCTCACATGGAGTTTGAAAATGAGGAATCATCGGAATAACTTTCAACGGTCTGGTCGATTTGGATTGGAACAGATTGTCTAAGAATTACTCCAGGTAATTTTAGTTATGAAGAATTAAATAATAGGGGGAAATGGGCAGCAAAACTAATAGGCATGCCTAAGGGCATGACAGCATTAGATATTAAAGAATTCGTTAAAAGTATGGATGGTCGTACTGTTTATATTCCTTGAACCAAGGAGGGATACAGAAGAAAAAATTATGTGATTATCTCTTTTGAATCAGAGGAAATGCTTCTGCAAAATAGAAAGGATAAAATGATGAAACTTATGGATAGAGTTGAGCTTAGGATGGTCCCCATGTTATCAGCTTTATGCTTCACCTGTGGTTCAGATTTACATAAAGCAAAAGAATGTGACATTGTTAAATATCGCAAACAAGTGGCATTCAATAAAGAAGAAAAAATCAAAAACTTTGGTAATTTATATAAAAGGTATAAACCAAATTATTATTCCAGTTTGATTATACCTAAGAATAATCAAAGTACTTATGCAGAAACTGTTAAGAAAAGTAAAAACGTTAAAGTCAGAAATGAATTTAAGTCTCCTGTAAGCGAACAGGTGTGTGAAGATGCTGTAAAAGAAATAATTTTTTCATCAATTGAAAAAAACAACAAAGTTATAGAAGAACTTGACATAGCACTTAGTAAGGTAATAGATCACATGAAAATACTAGTTGAGCGATTAGATAAAATTGAAGAAAAAGTTTATAGATCAAAGGAAAATATGGAAGAAATGGTAACAGATACTGAAACAATAAAAGCGAACAGTAATTTAGATGAAATGTTACAAACACTTGATAATATGTCCAAGGGTTTGTTAAAAGTAACAGAAACTGTAAAGAAATTAGCTAATAGGGTAGGAGGTATAAGTAATCGAATAGATAATATTGATCATCAGCAATCTGGAAGCCGGAATAGACAATTGTCCAACAATAATCGGGGGAATATATAGGGTTTCATATATTTTTTTGGTTATTTTTATATTTTTATATTTCATTTCTATAGAGAACAACAGGTGTAAGAATCGAATAGTGTGTATAAGAATTGAACATAAAGATTAATCATGGTTTACAAACTCAGAATGTAAGGTTTTTTTGTAAGTTTTTTTCCTTTTTTTATCATATGTTATTAAATATATTAAATATATAGTTATAGAAAAAAAAATTTTTTTTCTGTACGGGTTGGCGTACAGTCCCTGGGGTGCGTTATATTTCTTTCTAGCAACTTTTTGCTCAGATTGGTCAAAAAGGGATGGGCGGAGGCATGACCATCAGTTGCTTAGGTAACACTGGGACAATGATGGGTCGGGCGGTTAAATGTTTTAACTTATGGTTATTGGATTTATAGCTAGTTCTTATAAATGTATGATATTAATGTAATTTTGATATTACAACAATTATCAATAAAAGTTTATAGGAGCATGACTCCGTTTGAATTTTCAAAAAAAAAAAAAAATTAAATACTCACTCGCTGTAATATAATTTATATTGATTAGTTTATTGAATAGAGAATTGTTATATAATATATATAATATTAAAACATTAATTTCAATAATTATAAATTAAATACTCACCATTTGTAATACAATTTATAACGATTAGTTAATTATTGATTAGAGAATTGTTATATAATATANATAGTTATAGAAAAAAAAATTTTTTTTCTGTACGGGTTGGCGTACAGTCCCTGGGGTGCGTTATATTTCTTTCTAGCAACTTTTTGCTCAGATTGGTCAAAAAGGGATGGGCGGAGGCATGACCATCAGTTGCTTAGGTAACACTGGGACAATGATGGGTCGGGCGGTTAAATGTTTTAACTTATGGTTATTGGATTTATAGCTAGTTCTTATAAATGTATGATATTAATGTAATTTTGATATTACAACAATTATCAATAAAAGTTTATAGGAGCATGACTCCGTTTGAATTTTCAAAAAAAAAAAAAAATTAAATACTCACTCGCTGTAATATAATTTATATTGATTAGTTTATTGAATAGAGAATTGTTATATAATATATATAATATTAAAACATTAATTTCAATAATTATAAATTAAATACTCACCATTTGTAATACAATTTATAACGATTAGTTAATTATTGATTAGAGAATTGTTATATAATATATATTATATTAAAACATTGATTTCAAAAATTCTAAAATTAAATACTCACCGACTGTAATATAATTTATATTGATTAGTTTATTATTGATTAGAGAATTGTTATATAAAGTTAAAACATTGATTTCAATAATTATAAAATTAAATACTCATGAACTGTAATATAATTAATATTGATTAGTTTATTATTGATTAGAGAATTGTTATATAATATTAAAACATTGATTTCAATAATTCTAAAATTAAATACTCACGAACTGTAATACAATTTATAATGATTAATTTATTATTGAAAAGAGAATTGTTATATGATATATATAATATTAAAACATTGATTTAATAATTATAAAATTAAATACTTACTCTCTGTAATATGATTTATATTGATTAGTCTATTGAATAGAGAATTTTTATATAATATATTATTACAGGAGTGCAGAGTATTTCGAACAATTTCTCAAATCAGTCTCACAGTTTGCATCATACAAACAAATAATAATATGCTCTATCTGCCAGTAGGTTAAGCAATCAATCGATCTAAACTTGCCTATCTTAAAACAGATAATAAATATATAATAAATAATAATAATAATCAAATAATAATCAAATTAATCATGAAGGCACAGTGAATAAGGTGGAGTAAAAGTTAGTAATGCAGTATTAAACAATATTTAATAATATTTCGCAATATTACGACACAAAGTATAAGTTTATTAAAATATAAAATATAAAGTTTTAAAAGTAAAGTATCATTTAACAACAGAAATATTACAGTGTGATATACCTGCCGCCCAAATTCAAAATCCAAATGCCGAAATCCCAAATCCCAAATCCCAAATCCCAAATTACTAATTGCCGAAATCCCAAATCCCAAATTATGCCAAATCCCAAATCCCAAATACTATGAAAATTGAATTTTGGCAGCCGAAATGCCGAAATAATTTGGGATTTGGGCAACACGTATAAGTGTGATGTATCTTTCCTGTTCCTGAAGGAAGTTTACTTTTCTATTTAATATTTATTAAATTATTTTGAATTATTCTGAATTATTTTTAATTATTAATTAATTAATGACTAACTTGTTGTNATCTAAACTTGCCTATCTTAAAACAGATAATAAATATATAATAAATAATAATAATAATCAAATAATAATCAAATTAATCATGAAGGCACAGTGAATAAGGTGGAGTAAAAGTTAGTAATGCAGTATTAAACAATATTTAATAATATTTCGCAATATTACGACACAAAGTATAAGTTTATTAAAATATAAAATATAAAGTTTTAAAAGTAAAGTATCATTTAACAACAGAAATATTACAGTGTGATATACCTGCCGCCCAAATTCAAAATCCAAATGCCGAAATCCCAAATCCCAAATCCCAAATCCCAAATTACTAATTGCCGAAATCCCAAATCCCAAATTATGCCAAATCCCAAATCCCAAATACTATGAAAATTGAATTTTGGCAGCCGAAATGCCGAAATAATTTGGGATTTGGGCAACACGTATAAGTGTGATGTATCTTTCCTGTTCCTGAAGGAAGTTTACTTTTCTATTTAATATTTATTAAATTATTTTGAATTATTCTGAATTATTTTTAATTATTAATTAATTAATGACTAACTTGTTGTTAAAAATATAACTGACTATATTTTACTACTGAAACTTACTCCCAATGTCGCAGGTATACTTTCATACTTCCCACTTATGGTTCTTTTAAGGAGTTTATAGTCCTTCCCGTTAGGTACAAGAATTTCAGTTTGGTTATTCCTTTATTTTTAGAAGGCACCAGTTAGTTTTTAGTTAGAACTAACAAACTAATTATTCTTTCAAGTCATTACAACTTCATTACTTCTATTAATAACTTCATTATTAATAATTACTCTTATTAATAACTTCATATATTACTAACTTCCTTTATTAATAATAAATCCTTTTATTATTAATTTAGAACTTCCTTTATTCAAGAACTTCCTTTATAGCGAACTTTCTTGTAATTCATACTTTAGTTACTTCCTCATTTTATTAAAGATTATATCTTTAATTTGCGAGTACTTCCTTTATCAAATAATTTTTTAATAAACATTATGTTAAATAAATATGATAATAAATCACTTTAATTATTTTATTTAACATTTATTAATATTTTATTTAATAGTCACTTCCTAATAATACAATTATATTTTTATAATTATAATATTATTTTTCAACTTCCTTGAATTTAGAACTTTTTTCAAGTTAAAAGCTCTGGAAACTAAGTCGAATAACTATCCCTTTTATAACTTTTTGAACTACTGTGCCACTACTGTGCATTAATACTATTGGTTAATATATTTACCATATAACTTACTAAATATATACTTCTGTTATACTAATAATTAATAATAATAAATACTATGTAATAATAATTAATACTAAGTAATACTAATTAAAGCTACTTTGCTGAAATTGTTTTTTTTCAAAATATCTCAGAGATATCGCCAGGATATTTTAGAATATCAAATTTATATCGAAATTATATCGCCAGGATATTTTTAAAAAAAAATATCCCGGCGATATAATTTTAATATAGATTTGATATTTTATATCACAAAAATATCTATTTGATATCCCAGTGATATCCTAGCAATATTTTATAATTTTATTATGATTTTTATTATTTTAGTAATGTTACACAAATATTATCACAATATCACCGCGATATTTTAAAATATCATATCGATATCACTGTGATATTAAATAAATATCAAATAAATATTATATTAAAATAATCTATTCGATATTTATTTAATATAAAAGTGATATCGATGTGATATTTTAAAATATCGCGGTGATATCGTGATAATATCTGTATAACATTATTAAAATAATAAAAATCATAATAAAATTATAAAATATCACTAGGATATCACTAGGACATCAAATAGATATTTTTGTGATATAAAATATCAAATCTATATTAAAATTATATCGCCGGGATATTTTTTTTTTAAAAATATCCTGGCGATATAATTTCGATATAAATTTGATATTATAAAATATCCTGGCGATATCTCTAGGATATTTTCGAAAAAAAACAATTTCAGCAAAGTAATTAATAATAATTATACAGTATTTGTGTAACTATATCATGTGAACATGTGACTTGTGTTACTTACATCTTGTGTGACTAAACTAATTGGTTTGTCATTTACATGTTAATAAATGTTACTAATTATTACTAATCGTTATTAATAAATTACTATATTACTATTTGTACCTTCATTTGTTAAATAATAATTTCTAATACAGGTTTAAATAATATAATGTTCATAAGTTTTAGTATATTTCTGTTATGGTAATTCCATCTGGTAACACTGACAACAGTCGTATTTATACTTTCTCTTTTGTTTACACTTCATCCTTCATCCTTTGTGCACTATCCTTCATCCTCATACGATATCTTTCATCCTCGTACGGTATCCTTCATCCTTGTACAGCATTCTTTATTCTTCATCCTTGTACAAAGATGACAATCACCTGAAAGTTTATTTAGTGTCACAAAATATCATCCTCCGTGACATTTCACCTGATTACCAATTTACTTTACCACAAACATTTCCTCTTTTAAAAGAAAGCTTTTGCAACTCTGCATCTATTTCCAAAAGATTTTTCATTAATTGTGTACCCATTGTTTTACAAAGCTGCAGAAATCTTTCGAACTCTATTTTTGGTAGTTTATAGATCCAATCTGGTGTAATATTTCAGAAACTTCTAGCATACGGCATTCCTATTACTTGAAATAATGATCGTATTTGTGTTGCTATTTGGTAGATTCGCACTCCGTTTTGGTGGGATCATTCATGTAATTCTCTTTTTAGTACTGTCACGGTACTTCCTAGTTGAGCGTCTTGTAGATAATCACCAAGTTTCTTATATGCATTCAATCTTTGATCATTTGTTCCATGCATATCTGTCACTATTCGTAGAAGTTCATCTAAGTCATGATTAATAACCCGATCTTATTCTTCTAGAGCTGTAAAAATATCTACTGTATATATCGTTAATGTATTATCATATTACGTAGTAATTTCATTATTCGTGAGTTGATCAATTTCTGTTATAGCATTTTCTGTTATCAAATATATATCAGTATTGTCTATAATAATCTGGGCTTTTTTTAAGATTTGTGGAAATTCTCTTTGTAATCTATGAACTCTCCTTTGTAAACTGTCTGGAATTGAGATATTATTCATAGTAAAAAAAAAGTTTTTTGGCAAAAATTTTCAGGACTTTTTGCAATCTTATGAATTCTTTTAAACAAGTCTATTGTTTACTTGTTATCTCACGTAGGATGATAACCCCTTTGTTTATAGAATTTTATTTGATTGCCATATATAGGTTGATTATTGAGAACTTCTCTACTATTGATTCTTAATATGTAAAAGCCATTACCAAGAACTCTATAAATAAAGAAAGAACCAGTCCATTTATCACAAAACTTATCACCATGAACATTCTGTAAATCGGATCTGTACTCTAACACCATATCTCTTGTCTTATATATTATCATTTTAATTTTCCTATCATGGGTTATCTTTTGCCGTTTTTGTGCATCTTTAATATTCTTAGATGCCTTAATTCAATTATCTTCAAATATTCCTGTAACTTCACCAGTTCTTTTGTAGATCATTTTTTTAAATTGTTTTTCATCAATTTCTTCAACTGGCCAAGTAATAATATCAAGTTCTATGGGTAATATAGAAGCTCGTCCATATAGTAAATAAAATAGCTTATATTTTGTTGTTCTATTTTTGGTTGTTCGGTATCTGAAAAGTGTCAAAGCTATCAGTGTATTCTATTTTTGTGTCGTTTCCTTTACATATTTCTTTAAAGTTTGACAAAGTATTTGATTATACCGTTCTGTCAGTCTATTACTTTGAGAATGATAAGCAGATGTAAGCCTGCGGTGAGTTTACATTATTTCTATTAGGTTGGTTACTATTTGATTAACAAATACTACTCCTCTATCAGATAATATTTATAAATATTTATTAGTATATTACATTTTTTAGATTATTTATAAATATATTTTTAAACATTATGAAAATTTATTAGTATATATATATATTTTTGAACATTATGAACATTTATTAGTTATTATATATATTTCGAACATTATAAACATTTATTAGTTACTATATTTTTACATAATAAAGAACACTTATTAGTTTATTATATTTTTTTATATAATAAAGAACACTTATTAGTTTATTATATTTTTTTACATAATAAAGATTTTATGAAATATTGCAAAAAATAATAATTAATTTAAAAGTGATTGAAAAAAATTGAAAAAAACTAAAGAACTAATCTAATTTGAATATTTGAAAAAAATAGAAAATAAAATTCATCGAAAATCTTTGGAAAATTCTGAATCGATACTAATGAAAAAGAAAAGAAAAAAGATGTTAAAAACAGTATTGAATAAACTGATTCAATCCCTGTATACTGTTTTTAAATAAGCATACTTCTAGACAGCAAGGTTATGAATAATCTGCTGAACGACTACTTGAAACTTCAAAAAACTATGGAAAAGGTAAAGAACAACAAAGCTATGAATATAACCTGTTGAACTACTACCTGTTATGCAAAAAAACCATGGGAAAGGCAAAGCATCGTAGTATAAAAGTTGTATTAATCAAGAAAAGGGAACGTCGAGAACTTTTCTTATAGGAACTTTACTCTAATCCATCAGTTTAACACAACTATACTTGCACATTAAATTATTTTGGGGCCCCGAAATTGCAATTTTTTTGAAAAAAAGATGAAATTATTTTATTTAAAATCCAAAATTTTTTGACCACTCAAATAAATTTCTTGATTAAAGATACATATAACCTAGGAGTTAGATAATTTAACGGGGGGAACAACTCATAGTAATGAGATCATTGTGTAACTGTCAAAACTGAAAATTGAAAATTGGTCACACATGAAATATTAATTATAAAAATTATTCGAATCGTTGATTTTTTTTCATTTTTTTCGCATAGAAGCAAAACTAAGCAGCCGATTTCAAATTACAAGTTCAATGATATTACATCAGGAAATTTTTAAGGATGAATATATCCAGGTTTATTCGCTATTAATAAAACTGAATTATATCTGGATATATTCGCAATTTATCTGAATATAATCTGAATATATTCGGTGTAACATATGAATTAATCCGGATAAATGCGGATTAATCCGGATTAATGCGATTTATGCGGATAAACCTGGGGGTGGGCAATTATATCCGGATATATTCGCTTTTAAAAATTTCCTGATGTAGTTTTAAAAAAAATAATTGTTTTTATTGAAATTTAATTACTGTAGGCTTGCAGAAGCTATTTTTATTATTATTTATAATGAATTTTTAATCAAACAAAAATTTTATTCTTTTTANATTTAAAATCCAAAATTTTTTGACCACTCAAATAAATTTCTTGATTAAAGATACATATAACCTAGGAGTTAGATAATTTAACGGGGGGAACAACTCATAGTAATGAGATCATTGTGTAACTGTCAAAACTGAAAATTGAAAATTGGTCACACATGAAATATTAATTATAAAAATTATTCGAATCGTTGATTTTTTTTCATTTTTTTCGCATAGAAGCAAAACTAAGCAGCCGATTTCAAATTACAAGTTCAATGATATTACATCAGGAAATTTTTAAGGATGAATATATCCAGGTTTATTCGCTATTAATAAAACTGAATTATATCTGGATATATTCGCAATTTATCTGAATATAATCTGAATATATTCGGTGTAACATATGAATTAATCCGGATAAATGCGGATTAATCCGGATTAATGCGATTTATGCGGATAAACCTGGGGGTGGGCAATTATATCCGGATATATTCGCTTTTAAAAATTTCCTGATGTAGTTTTAAAAAAAATAATTGTTTTTATTGAAATTTAATTACTGTAGGCTTGCAGAAGCTATTTTTATTATTATTTATAATGAATTTTTAATCAAACAAAAATTTTATTCTTTTTACTAAATAAATATTTGTTCTTTTGCAAAAACTTCTTCCGAAAATGGTGTTTCTTTTTTTTTAAATGGTTTAAAATTAATAGTATTAAATTCTTTTTTCTCTTATTTTTTGCATTATTCTCAAATGCCCAAATTAACCATTGAAGTTCACTAACTAAAAACATTTTTGAAAATTCCTCTTCGGCCCCCTCCAATTTAGCCCAGATTTGAAGTTATATTAATCCAAGCTTAGGCTCTTTTGGTAAGTTAATTTTTTTAATTAATTTATTTTTATCAATTTTAGTTAAATTTTGAGTATTGTTATACATAGATTTAAGGTTTTCACGAAGGCTAGTACTACCTTTCTCAAGGGTAAGATTATGAAATCTTCGCCAGGATTTTTGTCTGCTTTTCATATAAATAGAAATAATCCGATCATAGTGGAATTTTCTAATCTCATTATCTAATTCTTGTTTTTTATCAATTCCAGAATTGAGCATCCGGCTGGAAATATTAATAAGCGTGTTGAAAAATTCAAACATTGGTACATTGTTCAATAAATTATTATGTATATATTAAAGGATGTTAGGTCCAAATTCTTCATGTTTTTCAAAAAGTAACAATATTAATGATTCCATTTTATACATGAAGTCTAGAAAATCTTTTCCAGGTATCACGTTGTTGACCGTGATTTACCTTCCAAATAAAGGACGGAAACAGACAACTATTAACAGGGATTAATTTGTATAAGACACAGCACTATACTTAATTTACTAAAGCTGAAAGATTTATACTATTATTAAAGTATAATTGGAAAGGAATTAAAGTATTGCGGAATTAAGGCGAAAGAGGTAGGGGTGAAGTTTTATAAGGGTAAACACTAAGTTTAACAATAATTCACTAAGAATTCAAGCCCAGAACACTAAGCAAGGCTAAGTTTATACCAGATAATGAGATCACACAGCAAGTTATTTAATTATTAAAGCAAATACTGAGATTACTAAGCAGGGTATTTAAAAGAATTTCACTAAGAAACTATAAACTAATTATTAAAATCACGAAGCAGAATAATAGTTTATAACAAGAATAATACTAAGATCACACAGCAAAGTATTAATAAAGGGTATTTTCACAAAGAATTAAATAATAATTTAACAAAAAATGTATTATTTAATAATAAATCACAGAGTATTTTTATTATGAGTTATTCAAGTTTTCAGAATTGATTGCTTAACTAACTAATTGAGGATTGAGAGAAGAGAAATTCAATCCTTTATATACATAATAGATTACGCTATTGATTACACTGTACTCTACGCTATTCACTACGCTGTACTATACACTATTGATTACGCTAATGTATACACTATTAATTATGCTATCGATTACGCTGTACTATACGCTATTGATCTACAGTCGTAATACATATTTTGTTGCACTAATTTCTAAGTGATTTACATTAATACTTATAAATATAGAAATAATATAATAATAGTTAATACATAGTAATAAATAACTAAATAATTATAAGTAATAAATAATAAATATTGATTAAATAATAAAATATAATAATAAAATAAAATAATAAATTACTACAGCTAACAACGTGTATCTGTTAAAGACCGAAACCAGATTTTACTATGCATTATTTGTCGATACTTTCATGAGTATTTGATAAAATCCTTAAATAATATTAAAATATTAATAAATAATTGGATCATTTCAAATTATTAAAAAATCCTAATCATGATCATATATAAGATCATGCTTACAATTACAATAACCATTTTAATATTAAAATATAATTTAATAAATTATTTACCCTCGTTCCTTCAGATATTTCTTTAAGTTCTTTAATAGATGCTAAAGCATCTTTAACTTCCTTTGATAATGTATCTTCTGCAAGATCAACACGCATTTTACTCCATGATGTAAGCCATATATGGCGTTTTGTAAGTTTCGTAGCTTTTGCTGTTGCATGTATACATGTTCCCAAAATTGATTTTAGATTTTTGAGGTATTTCGACTTTTTGAGATTTATGCAGAATCCATTCTATATATAGAAGTAAAAAAAGTACCCAGTTATGTATATATTCAATCAAAGAATAAATCTGGGTGGTCAAAAAATTTCGGGTTTTAAGTAAAATAATTTCGTCTTCTATGAAAAACTATTTCGACTTTTTTCCCCAAAATTGCAATTTCGGGGCCCCAAAATAATTTTGCGTGCAAGTATAGTTGCATATTGATTTGTATGTTCATAAACACCTTTAATATATTTCCAGCTAATTTCTTTTTTATTAAATATTATTTCACGAGAATTCTTTTCTCCAGTATAACTTTTTGACAAATTGTTTCTTAATTTTTTAAAAACATGAGTAGGATCACTTATAAAATACCAATCTTCTCCTGTAATAGGATTGATTGTTTTATGACTTGTTGATAGTTTTTGTATATCATAAACTGGTTTAAGAAATTTATCAGCATGTTCAATTAAAACTTTCCACTCTTCTACAAAAATTTCCACAATCAAAGTTTGTGTAGATGGATCAAGATTGATAATTTTTCCTGTGTATATCTGCCGCCCAAATTCAAAATCCAAATGCCGAAATCCCAAATGCCAAAATCCCAAATCCCAAATCCCAAATTACAATTAGTATCTTTTGCTGAAATCCCAAATCCCAAATCCCAAATACTAGTAATTTGTACATTTTGACGTCCCAAATCCCAAATTATTTGGGATTTGGGCAACACGTATATTTCCTGTATACTATTCATTATTCTTCAGACTTTTAAATTCACATAATTCGTCAATATTCCATTTTAATTTTAAAAGCATTTGTGCACGAATAAATGAACGATCAATTGTAATATTTTTAGAATTATTACAATCAAGTTGAATTACAGTAAATTTTGTTCTTTCGAGATTACTACTTAAAATTTTTACTATATGAAAAGACCTTTTATCCTTATTGAAATTAACTTCTACTATATCACCAGATATCCACTTTGAGGCATACCAATCAAAACTCTTTATATGAACCTTGTTTTCATCTGCTTCATCACAAATTGAAGCACATGTATGTATTCCTACACATTCTAACTTTGCTGCTAGATTGAAAATCAAAGTATTTAAAATATGTGGAGTTATATTATTGATTCTGTAATAAGATATTGGGAATGCGAAATTGTGAGTTATAGAATGCCAAATAAATTGATGAACTTGTGTTGCAAGATTAAATTTTTGTTTATTTGTTGTACAAGTAGATAAAGAATTAGAGGAATTATTTCCTTCTATTTCATGTTTACATTGTAGTGCAAATTGTTGATATTCGTGTAATTCATTCTCAAAATCAAGATAGCCAATATAACAATTCTTTCGTTGATCCCAGAGAAGTCCTATAATAATAACAAAATAATTAAATAAATAATTTTTTTTAAAAAAAAGAATTTTAAAGTAGAAAAATTAGAATAAATTAATAAATTCAAATATTTTTACCTTTTTGAATTTTAAAAGAGTCATGCGAAAAAAATCCTATTCGTCCATATCCCCAAATATTATTTATAGTTAAGTTAGACAATATTTGATATACGATCTTATCTTGTCATTCTGATTTTTGTTCACATTCATTAATGTAACTTTTAATTGTAGAAATTGCTGGCAATCTTATAATTTCTTTTATTGCATCATGACCTGATTTACTGTATATAGAGATAGCCCAACGTAAAAACTTTAATAATTTAAATAATATTAGTATTTTTTTTTTAAATAAATAATTCTTAAAAATTTTTATTTATTAAAATTACAATACATTGGATGATATCGTGTTCCATTTAATTTTTCTGATTGAATATGAATTAATTCTTGAAAAATTGGATGTAAAGTGGAAAGATCTATTTTTGTATTTGTGACATCTTTTATAACTGTATAAACTACATTTGCAATTTCATTTGACACCTCTTCTTCTTCGTTTTCAATTTTTTTTTTAATATAATTTTTTATTTTCTCATTTTGTTCTTTTATAATTTTTTGTTGCAAAATAATCTTTTCTGTAAGAATTTCTTTAGATGCATGTATAATTTTTGTTGAATTTACTCCAAATGAGATTCTTCGTTGAATTTGTTGCAAAGTTTTTTTTAATTTTGAGCAATTTTCACAAGTAATATTTTCTTTTATTACAAGTGTACAATCTACTTGTCTATATACTTGTCCATTTTTTTCCATTAAAGCAAATGGAGTATGGTCTATTTCTTTATTGACTAATTGAGTTCCACGAATATGTATTATGTCTTCAAAACCTTAATTAAATTATTATTTTATTAATTTAAATAAATAAATAACAAGATAAATTAGAAAAATTAATAAACTTACCAATTGTGCTTTGTCCATGACATATTTGTACAAAAAAAACATAATGAATAATATTAATTATATCACCAAGTGTTCTTTCTATTGCATTAATTGGAAAAGAAAGATAAACATCTTGCACCACTTTGTTAAATACACAAACTTCATAACTATATAATCCATTTTTAGAAAAAATTAATAATTTCTTTTCAGATTGTTTATCTATTGTAGCAAATCTAAATTCCAGACCCCCACTTATTTCTTGTATAGCAGTTCCAGAAAATTCTTCTCCAGGTAATATTTTTTCTTTGATAGCTAAAAGAATATCTAATGTATTTATTAATAATGTTTTCTTCTAGTATGGTAAATAATTCGGTTCACCTAAAATAGATGCAATTGATGGACGGGTAAAATTGGGCTCCAAAAAAATTGTCGCAAGTGCAGATCTATTTCCTTTAAATAACCTTTGACTTTTTAAGTTATTTATCCATTTAGAAAAAGTCTCAAACTTACGATTACTTTTAATACAATATACGTAAGCCTTTTTTCTTTTTTATCATACATAATTACACCCTTAAAAAATTTATCTTGTGTTGGAAAAAAAATATTTCTTTTCCTTTAATATCAGGTTTAATTTGTACAAGTTCTTGTAGGGCTTCTAGTTTTTTTTGTTGAAGATAAAACAATAGCATCCTCACTTGTATTTCTTTTTCTAGACTTTTGTATAAAAAATAATTAATATTTTATTTAAAAATTTAATAGTTATACTTTTTTTTTACCATTTTCAAATGACAAATGGAAACTTTTCTATATTTTAAAGGTATTGAAATAGCCGATCTGTTTTTTTGAAAGAAAGTGAATCAAAACAAAAATAAAAACTGTATTTACATATGGTTTAGGATTTTATANGAAAATTCTTCTCCAGGTAATATTTTTTCTTTGATAGCTAAAAGTATATCTAATGTATTTATTAATAATGCTTTCTTCCAGTATGGTAAATAATTTGTTTCACCTAAAATAGATGCAATTGATGGACGGGTAAAATTGGGCTCCAAAAAAATTGTCGCAAGTGCAGATCTATTTCCTTTAAATAACCTTTGACTTTTTAAGTTATTTATCCATTTAGAAAAAGTCTCAAACTTACGATTACTTTTAATACAATATACGTAAGCCTTTTTTCTTTTTTATCATACATAATTACACCCTTAAAAAATTTATCTTGTGTTGGAAAAAAAATATTTCTTTTCCTTTAATATCAGGTTTAATTTGTACAAGTTCTTGTAGGGCTTCTAGTTTTTTTTGTTGAAGATAAAACAATAGCATCCTCACTTGTATTTCTTTTTCTAGACTTTTGTATAAAAAATAATTAATATTTTATTTAAAAATTTAATAGTTATACTTTTTTTTTACCATTTTCAAATGACAAATGGAAACTTTTCTATATTTTAAAGGTATTGAAATAGCCGATCTGTTTTTTTGAAAGAAAGTGAATCAAAACAAAAATAAAAACTGTATTTACATATGGTTTAGGATTTTATAATTAGCTGAAAATTGTTTTTATTGCGTGATAAAATAACATATTTCTTAAAAATTTCACTTGAATAATGTGAAATGTAGCACTTTAATAGTAATACTTAGTAATTTATATATGACTTCAATTTTTAAGGGGATCACTATATATGTGTAACCATAAGTTGTCCCCCCCGTTAAATTATCTAACCCCTAGATATAACTAGGTACTTTTTTTACTTCTATATATAGAATAGATTCTGCATAAATTTCAAAAAGTCAAAATACTTCAAAAATCCAAACTCAATTTTGGAAACATGGAGTTTTGAATGACCCAGAAACACATCAAATGAAAATTTTACAAATATCAATGGCATTCAACCTCATCAAAAACCAACATACTTACTTGAGAAATAAATAAATTTTTGAAAATTTCCGAAAATTTCATGAGAATAATAATTTTTGAAAAAGTTCAAAACAAGATCATTTAGTATAATCATTTAGTAGTAAATAAACAAGAACATTTTGTGTTACATAATAAAAAACATTTTTTATTTGACTGAAAATTTTCACAAATTTTTGCGAAAATTTCTGAAAATTTGCACAAGTTTTTCGAAAATTTTTGAAGTGAAAATTTCTGCAAATTTTATGTGGAAATCTTCTGGAAATTTCACTTCGAAAATTTTCAAAAAAATTGCAGAAAATTTTTGAAGTGAAAATTTTTTGCCTTTTAAAATTTCCTGATGATGTTTGAGAAAAAATTTATACACTTAAAAGGACTTGTTCAAGAAACAAAAGAAGAACGTGACTTATATCCATTATATCATCAACATGAAAATGGACAATATGTACTGATCAGAGATGCAAAGTTAGATAACTACTAAGCAATTCTGTACAATCCTTATTTCTTTTTTAAATTTGATCAACAAATCAAAATGTTAATTATACTTTTAAAAAATAAAATTCTTCCCAGCCTATAATATCTTAAATATAACAATATTTCTACAAACAACCTCCTTTGATCACTTTTCCTTTTTCGCTAAACTGAAAGGAAACTTTAAATATTTCATAATCAACAATTGAAAAATAATATAGGCTTTTCTATTATCTAAAGTAAATTCGAACCAGAAATATACGTGAAAGATCATGCCCAAAATATAGACCACAATTTACTTGACTACTTTTGTTAATATTCAAATCGAAATTTTACTCTGCTGAAATTGAATCCATTTTATGATGAGAAAATAAAGCTATCATCGGTTTTTTTTCCACCCACCATAACCAGTATTAGCATTCCAAACTAAAGGATTGTATCCTCTGCTGTTCCTTTAACTTTTATAATCATTATAGTACTAGGTACTGTGACATGTATTTCAATTAACTGAAATTCTCATGGAGAGTTTTTTAAAGAATAAGTTCTCGATTTTTGATTAACCCAAGAGGAAATTTCATGTTCATACGTGATAATGGGGAAAAGTGGCTTCGTTTGTTCTGTTATACGGGTAGACAATTCTTGAACTAAAATTGTTCTTGATGGTAAAATTAATGAATTTTATTGATTGGTCAGGAGCCATAAATTGCTGATACAAATCTAACTAAAGTTGTTTATCTCGTAAGGTTTTACTTATATATTTTTATTAGTATATTATTAAATTCATGCGTAATCACCTTTAATTCTTACTTCATTAATATAATCTAATTCTTGCAACTTTGAAATTGATGAAAAATACATTAAAATTAAAATAAAGTATAAATCAATATTTTTATTTATAGGCAATCACTTTTATATTTTTATACCATATATTTATTTATAACAACATGATCATGTGGATCATTCAAACGTTTGATTAGTGTACATCAACATCATAACCAGTTTTTATAATGTGTACATTAACGACGAAGGAACTTTATTTTTGAAAAGTTTGGAGATTTTTTAATGAAAATCACTCCTTTTCAGGAAAAAAAGGAAGTGAATTCATTTTTCAAATAAAAAATAAAAAAATAATTTTTCATTTTTTTTCATTTTGGAATTTTTTTGGTAAAAGGATTCATAATTATAGTGTCAAGGCGCTGCATCAAGCTTAAAAGTTATGATCACATGCTTTTCAGTAAATAATAAAATTTTGATTTTTGGGTCAATCCAAAAAAATAAATTATTTGCGAGCTATGCATTTACCCTATGAAATAAAAAAAAATAACTGATTTTTTTTTCATTAAGATGGTCCGATGGTATATGAAATTGATGTTACATAATAATAAAGATTAATCAAGTATCACATGGCATCCAAGTTTTTTTTAACGCCAACTGTATTATATAATATTATAATAATCTAACTAATGATACCAAAATACCTAATGATTTTATTTATTTATAAGCAGTATATTTTTATATTATTTTTTTTTCTATCTAAAAATTCAAGTTTTAGAACAATTTTGTTAATTTTTATTATTCATTATTATTTGTTCAAAACTTGAGCGATGTGATAAATTATATTTTTAATAAAATAAATTTTTATTTTCATGTTATTGAAAATATAATAATTGAATAATAAATAAATATTTTTTGAAAATTATTAAATAAAAAATAATAACTTTTCATTTATTATTTATTGAAAGTATGCAAAAACTTTTATCATGATGATTTTTTTTAATTAAGAAGTGGCTATTATCTGGTTGTGTTTGTAAAAAATTGAATGATTCTAGATTGTTATGATAACCATGTTTTCTTATTTAAGTGATTCTTAATTCATTTCTATTTATATATTTTTGTTTCGAATATATTCAATAGTTTTAGATACTTTTGTATTTAATTTTAATATATACATAATAAAATACTTAATAGTTTTAAATTTATATTTTGAGATTTGTATCAAATTATAAATTTATATGTCAATATATATAAATAAAATAAATAAAATATTATTTTTAGTAGAATATAAATAGAATATATATATAATATAAATGTATATATATATATAAAATAAATGGTACAGAATAATACTTTATTTGGCAAATTTTTTAAGAAAAGAAATTGTTTATGTAGCATTGCTTTTTATGTTTCAAAAAAAGATATCCGGATTTGGGTCATAAAAGCAAGCCTTTATATTCTCAAAATTATTGTTGTACAAATGCATGCAAAACTAAATTTATNACTTTTATCATGATGATTTTTTTTAATTAAGAAGTGGCTATTATCTGGTTGTGTTTGTAAAAAATTGAATGATTCTAGATTGTTATGATAACCATGTTTTCTTATTTAAGTGATTCTTAATTCATTTCTATTTATATATTTTTGTTTCGAATATATTCAATAGTTTTAGATACTTTTGTATTTAATTTTAATATATACATAATAAAATACTTAATAGTTTTAAATTTATATTTTGAGATTTGTATCAAATTATAAATTTATATGTCAATATATATAAATAAAATAAATAAAATATTATTTTTAGTAGAATATAAATAGAATATATATATAATATAAATGTATATATATATATAAAATAAATGGTACAGAATAATACTTTATTTGGCAAATTTTTTAAGAAAAGAAATTGTTTATGTAGCATTGCTTTTTATGTTTCAAAAAAAGATATCCGGATTTGGGTCATAAAAGCAAGCCTTTATATTCTCAAAATTATTGTTGTACAAATGCATGCAAAACTAAATTTATTTGATAATGTGATCGTTGCCAATATTTTTTTTTAGATTTTAAAGAAATCGAAGAGAAAAAATGAAAGAAATGAAAGGAATGAGAAAAACTGAAGAAATAAAGGATACTGGAGAAACAGAAGAAATGGAAGTTAAAGAAATAGAAGAAATGAAAGGAACAAGAAAAACGGAAGAAATGAAAGATATTAGAGAAACAAAAGAATTGGAGGAATCGGAAAATTCGGAAGAGTAGGCATTTTGTTATAATAAGCTTATTTTACAACTATAATTTATTACCTATAATAATTTGGATATTTAAAATTATTTTCCTAATCAATTATAAACTAATAAATACAATATAAATTATATTACAGTTTGTAAATATTTAGATTCATAATTATTGAAATCAATGTTTCAATTTAATTAATTTAATTCAATATCATATAACAATTCTCTAATCAATTATCATAAACTAATCAATATAAATTTTATTACAGTTTGTGAGTATTTAGATTCATAATTAAATTAATTTAATTCAATATCATATAACAATTCTCTAATCAATTATCATAAATTAATAGTTAGTGAGTATTTAGATTCATAATTTTTGAAATCAATGTTTCAATTTAATTAATTTAATTCAATATCATATAACAATTCTCTAATCAATTATCATAAATTAATAGTTAGTGAGTATTTAGATTCATAATTATTGAAATCAATGTTTCAATTTAATTAATTTAATTCAATATCATATAACAATTCTCTAATCAATTATCATAAACTAATCAATATAAATTATATTACAGCGAGTGAGTATTTATATTCATAATTATTGAAATCAATGTTTCAATTTAATTAATTTAATTCAATATTATATAACAATTCTCTAATCAATTATCATAAATTAATAGTTAGTGAGTATTTAGATTCATAATTATTGAAATCAGTGTTTCAATTTAATTAATTTAATTCAATATCATATAACAATTCTCTAATCAATTATCATAAATTAATAGTTAGTGAGTATTTAGATTTATAATTATTGAAATCAATGTTTCAATTTAATTAATTTAATTCAATATCATATAACAATTCTCTAATCAATTATCATAAATTAATAGTTAGTGAGTATTGAGATTTATAATTATTGAAATCAATGTTTCAATTTACTTAATTTAATTCAATATCATATAACAATTCTCTAATCAATTATCATAAATTAATAGTTAGTGAGTATTTAGACTTATAATTATTGAAATCAATGTTTCAATTTAATTAATTTAATTCAATATCATATAACAATTCTCTAATCAATTATCATAAACTAATCAATATAAATTATGTTACAGCAAGTGAGTATTTAGATTCAAAATTTTTGAAATCAATGTTTCAATTTAATTAATTTAATTCAAATCATATAACAATTCTCTAATCAATTATCATAAACTAATTAATATAAATAGTATGTGAGTATTTAGGTTCATAATTATTGAAATTAATGTTTCAATTTAATTCAATATCATATAACAATTCTCTAATCAATTATCGTAAACTAATCAATATAAATAGTCAGTGAGTATTTAGATTCATAATTATTGAAATCAATGTTTCAATTTAATTAATTTAATTCAATATCATATAACAATTCTCTAATCAATTATCATAAACTAATCAATATAAATTATGTTACAGCAAGTGAGTATGAGTATTTAGATTCAAAATTTTTGAAATCAATGTTTCAATTTAATTAATTTAATTCAATATCATATAACAATTCTCTAATCAATTATCATAAACTAATCAATATAAATAGTCCGTGAGTATTTAGATTCATAATTATTGAAATCAATGTTTCAATTTAATTAATTTAATTCAACATCAAATAATAATTCTTTAATTAATTATCAATAATATTTTTAGTAATCCTGGAAAATGTAGTAAATGTCATCAAGATAATACTGGAGGATATTGGTGCCATCCATGTAATTCTAAACGATTTCAAAATGAATTTGGTAAATGGACAAGTGAAGATAGAGAAATTGATGAATTTATTCAACAAATGCAACTTAGTGCAAATAAATATCAAGAAATTATTGAATGGATTCCATTTGGAAGACTTGAAAATGTAACATACCTTGCTAAAGGAGGTTTTGGCATAATATATAAAGCAAATTGGCTTGATGGGTTTATTTATTCTCATAAAAAAAAAAAATGGTATGAATTTGGTAAACAAGTTGTTTGGAATAGGTATGGTAAACAAACTGTTTGCTTGAAAAGTTTTAGTAATCTCACAAATAAAATTGATTTCTTGCAAGAGGTAAATATTTCATATTATTAAAATTTTACCATACTAACATTATATTTCAAATATAAATTAAATATAAATTAAATATATTTTATTTATGCTAATAAACATTTTAGATTAAAAATCAACTTAAATTTCGAGGTAAAAATGCAATTTCTATATATGGTATCACTAAAGATCCAACAAAAAATGAATATATGATTGTTATGGATTATGCAGTATATGGTAGTCTTCGAAATCTGTTGAATACCGCGTTTAAATATTTAACTTGGAGAAAAAAATATAATATTTTATCAAGCATTGTAATTGGACTTACAAATATTCATGAAATGGGCTTAATGCATAAAGATTTCCATTCTGGTAATATAGTTAATCAAAGTTTAACATTAAGTTATATTACTGATTTTGGACTATGCAAACCAGTTACAGAAAATAATTCAGAAAATATTTATGGTGTAATTCCATACATGGCACCTGAGACATTAAGTAGAGGAGAATACACTCAAGCATCTGACATTTATTCTTTTGGTATGATTATGTTAGAAGTTCTAACTAGTTATCCACCATATTATAATATTCCACATAATGAAAATCTTGCAATGGTTATTTGTGAAGAATTTAAACCTGAAATTAAGTGTGAAATTCCTCAATTTCTCAAAGAAATAAGGGAAAAATGTTGGAATTTTGAACCTCTCAGTCGTCCAACTGCTGAAGAATTGAAATCTCAACTTGAGAAATATATTTCTGATGATAATGAAATAAGAAAACAAGTAAACAAACAAATTAATGTAGCAAATAAATCAAACAAGAATTTTATTCAATATGATCCAAATGAAATGCATCCAGAAGCAATATATACAAGTAGACATTTGCCTTTTGTAAAATCAAAAAAATCTGAAGCACATAGTAAGTACATTTAAGATACAAAACGATGGGATTTTGTAATTCCTGATGATATAAGCGAGTATTATATTTTTTGAATTTTTTGTTTAATATATTTACTTAAATAAATCAACAATATTTAAATTTTATGTAGTTGAAGAAGTTGAAGAAAATGAAATTCAAGAAAATTAATCCTTGAGGGAATTTATTATACAACTTTGATATTTTTTCTAAAATTATTTATTTATTTATTTTATTATATTTTATATCTTTTTTGTTTCATTTGATCACTGGAATTATAGAGTATAGCTTTTATTTAAATTAAACAGACCAGTATGTAATCATTTAAAACAAATTACTATTGTTTTGATATTTCAAAAATCAAAATAGTCATAATTATTTATTATTGTGTTTACAAGTTTATAAATTGTGCAAAAATAAATTGAAAATTGATGAGTTAATTTTTTTTTGACTTTATAATTGATACATAAATGGACAATACAAAAATAATAATATTTTTATTGCTATCAATAAAAAAAATAAATATAACAGATGTACAATTATTTTTTAAAACAAAAATTAGTGAATTTTGAATTTTCATGATAAAAAATAAAATTATTTTTATTTTTATATAATTTTATAATATTTATAATAAAAAGTAAATTAATTTATTTTTATATAATTTACAATAAAATATAGTATTTATGACAATAATTTTATAGTAAAATATATACCCTATAAAAAGTGCATATTTTGTTATATTATTATTATATTATAGTTGTAGAAATATTCATAAAATTAAAAAAATAGTTTTTTTGTATTTTATACTTGTCTTGTTTTTAAAAATAATGTACTTATATTGTGTTAATTTCATACTATTTCCATTGAAAAAAATTTTATTGTCTAAATTTGTCTTGTTAATATAAATTAGTTTGGAGTTTTTGAGAAAATTGCTTCTTTTTAAGAAAAAACAAATGAAATAAAAATAATTTTTATTTTTGCATTTATGGATAATGTTATATTATTTTATTATTTTATTATTTTTGCAACATCTTTTGTTTACTAATATTAATATGTCAGGTAAAAATTTTTAATTGCATTAATAATTATTTACGAAAAATATTTTTATCATTTTTATTTATAAATATACAATATATAAAAAAAAGGAAAATTTTTGTAAGAAATGTGAACCCTTGAATCAAGAAAATCATCCAAAGTCAAAAATGCAAAAATAAAAATTATTTTTATGTTTGTTTTTTCAAAAATTCACAAAAATCATTTCCTTTTTTCCTAAAAAGGAGCGATTTTCTCAAAAAAACTCCAAATCAATTTATTATTTATATTAATAATAATTAATAATAAATCATAAAGAATTAGGATATAGAAATTGAGTCACTAACAATTTTCAATAAATTTTTTTAAGATTAATTGAGATAATCTACATTATTAATTCTGAATCTGAATTGTGTGCTTTAACGTTTTTGATTGGTTGTATTGACCATGACATGTTACTGTGAGATAAATGTCTAAACATTATTAAAATGGTAGAACTAACCAGCTTTTCCTTTTTAAGTAGAATAAATAACAATAAAGCAAGTGCTACGACTAGACCAAATAGCTTCGAAAGTAACTAAAAGCAGTCTTTAGCATACTAACGTCTTCCTGTATCAAAAGATTTAAGAAGATTTACAAAGGGTAGAAATTGGTGTAATACAGAGAAGTTGTTTCCTTTTTAGCTTAGATATTAAATTACATCATAATCATAATTATTTACAGACTTAAATTATGTTAATATAATATATAATGAATTTTAAGAGTAAGGAAACTCTTTTTTTAATTTGATGTCATTATGAGAATTATCTGTTATTAGGAATAAAATTATTATTTATGACTATTTGCAAGTGGAATATCTGTCAAATTTGATTTCATCTGTAAATTTCTGTTAAATTTGTTTAATAAATGACATATCTTCATACATTCAATTCACAAACTGATAAAGAACATCGGGTTGCAAATACTTCTCGAATATGAAAAGTACAACAGTCATGTTCTTCAATAAGAAATTGGCTTTGGACCTGTAATACATATATGTTCTTACTGTAATGCCAGACTTTTTTCTACTGAAATGCAAGGAACATGTTGTGGATTTGGAAAAATCAAGTAAGCCATTAGAGTAATATCAAATGGTTCCTATAAATGATGTTGTTAATTTTAGTTTGCTAACAACAGGTTAACTTTAGCAAGTGACATTACAGTTTTAAAAAACTTACTTACCAGAAACAACAATATTGGGAAAGATTTTTGTAATAATATTAGAGTTTATAATAGTATTTTTGCATTTACTTCTATGGGCGTTAAGTTAGATGAAAACCTTGCAAATGTTATGAGACTTTTAAAAAAATCATATTAAACTGTATATACAATTATCTACATTTTAATTAATTTGTTAAATAGGTAAGGATGGAATTTATACATTTCAAATACAAGAAGGAATTTATTATTCTATAGAATCACTTCTTCAAGTTGATAGAATACCAAGATTCTTCAATTATATATTAATGATACTGAATTTGAAGCAACAAATAGGTTAACTATAAAGATGCAATGACATTAGTACCGACTTATGAAAAACCAGATATATTTGTCACTATTTCATGTAATACTTGATGGTCCAAAATTACATCAGAACTTTTGCAATGCAGACACCACAGGATAGATCAGATCTTACAGGTAAAATTCTTATTTCATTTATTTAAATTTATTTATTTACTAAATTCTGTATTGTAATTATTATTTGTTAAATTCAATTCATTACTATGTTTTATATTTTCTAATAATCTATATTACCAAATTCTGTATTGTAATTATTATTTGTTAAATTCATTACTATGTTTTATATTTTCTAATAATGTATATTATTAAATAATCTTTAAAGCTCGAGTTTTTCGTACAAAACTACAAGAACTTAAGAAGAGCTTTTTGAAAGAAATGTTTTTGGTCGAATAATAGCATACATATATGTGATAGAATTCAAAAAATGTGACCTTCCACATACACATATGTTATTAATATTTCATCCCAATGACAAACTCCATGAAGCTGATTATTATGATACCTTTGTATTGGCAGAATTACCTGATCCAGTAGAACAACCTAGGTTATATCAAACAGTCGCATCTGTTATGATTCATGGTCCATGTGGACCTTTTAATAATAATGTTCCGTGTATGAGAGAAAATTTATGTACCTAAAAGAATTTGTTGAAGAAAGTGACTCATATCCATTATATCACCGACATGAAAATGGACAATATGTACTGATCAGAGGTGCAAAGTTAGATAACCACTGGGCAATTCCATACAATCCTTATTTCTCTTTTAAATTTGATCAACAAAACCTCAAATTAAAACTCACAAAAACATTACAAATCAGAATGTTGATTATGCTTTTAGAAAATAAAATTCTTCCCAGCCTAAAATATCTTAAATATAACAATATTTCTACAAACAACCCCCTTCGATCACTTTCCCTTTTTCGCTAAACCGAAAGGGAAACAAATTTCCTGCAATTCATTTCATTACACCAATTTCTACCCTTTGTAAGTCCTTCGTAAATCTTTGATACAGGAAGACGTTATTATGCTAAGGACTGCTTTTAGTTACTTTTGAAGCTACTTGGTCTCTGTAAGATTCGTTTGGACCATTAGTTATTCTACTTAAAAAGAAAGTCAGAAAAATAGTCACTACAAAAATACTTTGTGACACCAAAAAATGTCACATTATGTAAGATATGGGCACGAAGTGCCCCATCACACTAGTAATAAATTAATTTATTTATGCAATAAACAAATAAAAAGTTTATATTTTTTTTTGTACGCAATTAAAAAATAAATATGATGTGATCGCTAACAATTTTTGATAAATTTTTTTTAAGATTTATTAACTAATAATTTATTTATGCAATAAATAAATAAAATGTGCCAATTGTTTTTATTAATTTATTATCTACCTTTGTTTTTTAAAAATTTTTCAATAAACAAAATATCATAACACCCTCATGGAAAAGAAAAGAGGAAATAATATAAGCCAATTATTTTTGATTATTTATTATCCACCTTCGCAAAATATACAGATATTTATAAACAAAATAATAAATAATATCTCCATTGTGTTTTATGTCATTATATTGTAACAATTTTTATCACTATCCCGGAGAAATAAAATATAAACGAAACTCAAATTTTTTTAAATTCATTTTTCATTTAATAAACATCATTTCCTTCTTTTTTTATGTTCCTCTTTGAATTATTAAATATAAAGTCATATAAATTAAATAAAATCTGTGATTTAAATATTTATTTATTATCCACTATGTATATATATTTATCTTATAAAAATTTTTTTAATAATCAAAAATATCGCAATCCCTCACAAAAAAGAAAAAAGGAAATAATATAAGCTAAAACTATGTATAAATTTTAATTACATGGTGGCGACGAAGTCGCCATATCCAAAAATATCTAGTTTTTATAACGATAATGAAATAAAGATGTAGGATTTATTTTAACATTAATATTAAATATTTCATAAAGTTTAAAGTTAAATTAGCATAATAAAATCACTATATTTAGCTAGTTATTATTCTTCAATGCAATGAATAAAATAAATAAAATATTATTTGTGACAATTACATTACAAGCAAAGATTAAATATTAAATTTTATAATTAGAAAAAAAATATTTGCAGATTCATGAATAATTGAACTTAANTTATAAACAAAATAATAAATAATATCTCCATTGTGTTTTATGTCATTATATTGTAACAATTTTTATCACTATCCCGGAGAAATAAAATATAAACGAAACTCAAATTTTTTTAAATTCATTTTTCATTTAATAAACATCATTTCCTTCTTTTTTTATGTTCCTCTTTGAATTATTAAATATAAAGTCATATAAATTAAATAAAATCTGTGATTTAAATATTTATTTATTATCCACTATGTATATATATTTATCTTATAAAAATTTTTTTAATAATCAAAAATATCGCAATCCCTCACAAAAAAGAAAAAAGGAAATAATATAAGCTAAAACTATGTATAAATTTTAATTACATGGTGGCGACGAAGTCGCCATATCCAAAAATATCTAGTTTTTATAACGATAATGAAATAAAGATGTAGGATTTATTTTAACATTAATATTAAATATTTCATAAAGTTTAAAGTTAAATTAGCATAATAAAATCACTATATTTAGCTAGTTATTATTCTTCAATGCAATGAATAAAATAAATAAAATATTATTTGTGACAATTACATTACAAGCAAAGATTAAATATTAAATTTTATAATTAGAAAAAAAATATTTGCAGATTCATGAATAATTGAACTTAAACTATTCTTTTAACCTGTTATTAATATAATTTTTCTATCCATCCACAGTAAAAAATTTAACAGAGGATTGTATTTTCGAATTAGTGAGAGAGAAAGCATTATAAATAATTGATAATGTTGCCGAAATTATTTTGGGATTTTGAAAAATAATTTGAGCAACTTGTATACATGTATACAATGTTTGTTGAAGTTGATATAAAAAAACCATCACCACGCACTTTGGCAGCTGACCACATGGTTATCCTTGACTTCCAGTTGACCAGAAATCAGAAGGGAGGCATATCCAAAAATGGTTGTTCAAAGTTGGGTGTTTCCGCTGGGATAGTTAGTAGCAAGATTAATGTATACTTTGATGATTCTTCCTCAGTTTTTTATTTTTTTGAAGTACAAACTTTAATATAAAGTGTAACTCGTGATGCAAAATATTCTAAATAAAGAAAATAAATAAGGTACCACTACTATAATTGCGATTCATTTCCATTTATGCCATCAAGAAAGTGACGGTTAACAGTATTATTATATATTATTTTGGAATATATTATTCAACGTAACATAACAAGAAAAACGTTGTAATAAAATTCAACACTAAAATAACAAAGACTATTTTCAATATATACATTGTTATAGAAACTTTTGCTCTTTTGTGTTGAAGTTTGACAACACGGTTTATATAATCATATACAGTGTGTTTGATATAAGAAAATGGGCTTTGAAATTTGCGAACTTGTAAAAGTTTTACTTTAAGCCACAGAGTCATTATATTGAGATACATTATATTGAGATTCAAGATATACCTTCTCTGACAATAAAATAAGAAAATTTAAATTTACTTACATCTACAGTGTTCATAGCAACGGTAACATGTCTCACAATTTTTTGGGTTTGAACAGCTAGGAATGCTACAGTAATTACCTTGATTAATAAATTAATAAATAAAAAAGTTAGTTATTAGCGGTTCAAATTTTGTTGAATCTCAATTTTATAATGACTCTCAAAATTTATAATGACTCAATTTTATGACTCTGAGACTTACTCATCTTTAAGAGATGATTGATTTTGGGATAAAAAAAAATTTGTCTTTAAATAAGTATAAAATTTTTTGTACTTTCAAAAAAAAGCCATATTGATTCTGGAAACAATAAAAATAGTTTATATTGTCAAAGAAAATAGTATCAAATTTTTTTATCTTCGTTGATTCTGGTCATTTTTGAAAACAATAAAAATAGTTTTATATTGTCAGAAAAAATAATGAAAACTTTTTATCTCATTGTTTCTATGAAATTTTTGTACTTTCAAAAAAAAGCCACATTGATTCTGGAAACATTAAAAAAAGTTTTACATTGTCAAAGAAAATAGTATCAAATTTTTTATCTTCATTGATTCTGATCATTTTTGAAAACAATAAAAATAGTTTTCTATTGTCAGAAAAAATAATGTCTGCTTTTTTATCTTCATTGTTTCTATAAATGTGTATGTACTTTCAAAAAAAAGCCATATTGATTCTGAAAACAATAAAAATAGTTTTACAGGTCAAAGAAAACAGTATCAAATTTTTTTTATCTTCATTGATTTTAATTATTTTGAAAACAATAAAAATAGTTTTATATTGTCAGAAAAAATAATGTTAACATTTTTATCTTCATTGTTTCTATAAATGTATATAAAATTTTTTGTACTTTCAAAAAAAAGCCATATTGATTCTGGAAACAATAAAAATAGTTTTACATTGTCAAAGAAAATAGTATCGAATTTTTTTATCTTCATTGATTCTAATTATTTTTGAAAACAATCTCTCTTGATAAATGAAATTTAAAATATTTTCAATTATTGATACTACATTATGTGGTTCCTTCGTCACTACTGTATCCCCAATTTTACGAAAATCTAATTAGTTTTACCATGTGATCGGGTATTGCTAAATATCAGGTGATTGTAAGCTCGGTTACCAAAATTTTAAATCTGAACGGTTCAGAGCCGGATTACAAAAATATCGAACTAGAACTGAACCAAGCTGAACCAGTCCAGTTCAACCCGGTTCAAAAGTTTTTTTCTTATAATTTTTGTCATTACTCAAAAAAAGAAAAGTTTTAAAAAAGAACTTAATTAAAAATTTTTTTTAAAAAAATCTATAAAAATATGAACCGAATGTGAGCCGATTTGGTTTCAGTTTTTTCAGTTCGGTTCAGATATCAAATCCGAAACCAAACTGGAACAGAACTGAGATTGATGGTTCGGACTTTTTTAGAACCAAACCGAACCAACAGTTCAATTTGAACCATTCGGAGCTTTAATAATTAGAATCAATTGAACACTAATAAGTTTTGCTAATAATTGTACCTGAGGAAATAATTTCAAAGATAAATCCATATTTAAAATATTATCACAAATTAATTTTAACGAATCATAAAAATAGTGGACAGATCGATTCATAATTTTCATAATTTCTTGGGGCATCAAGTAAATCGAGAATTGAACAAATTAAATCTGTATAATAACGAGAATTTTTATAAAAATTTTTGTGAACTCCATCTAATTTAAAATAATCCAAAAAATGTGCAGCGATTTATTATTAATTTACATATCTCACGAAATAATATTCTCATCATCATAATAATAATAATCTTCATCATTATAATCATCGTCATTGTTATTATCTTGATCCAAATATATGGAACTAAAATAAACTAAATTATTAATTATAAATTTGTGAGTAAATGATGGATAATCAAAAGTGGTGATGATGATAAATAAATCCATTTTGAATAAGTAAAGTTCTAGCTTGAGATCTATATATGATATATAAGTTCGAATACATAATGCTTTCTTTTTCAACTTCTTCTTATCCTCCATACAACATTCTTCACCAAAAGTTAATTCCCAAAGTATAGGTCCAGATTCGATTAATTAATAATGATGAATATAAATATTAAGCTGAACGAGACGAGATGACCGAACATTTTTTAAAATTATAATTGATATTTCCGTGGAAAATTTATTGCCATTTTTCTTTTTTTGTCTAAGAAGCAAGAAATAAAATAAAAATAATATCACATTTAGATCTGTTTGTCAATTTGATAGATTTTTATTATGAGCGTGAGCGATATTCAGTTACATAAATCCTATATAATGACTATATAATGAACCTAAACTTATTAATAACCATATTTAACTAATGTAATAATACATACACTTCTACCAAAATAATCTTATAAGCGTTGTCAATATAAATTATATAAAATTCAAATATTCGCTTGTATGAAAAAAGAAATCCGAATATCAAGCAGACAAAAAATATCATTATGTTTAGCCTAACTTTATTTCTTCAACCATTTTTAATTTTTTTATTAATATCGAGAAATCATCAAATGATTTTCATTTTTTGATTTTTAAAGTGTGAACAAATGAACTTATTAACATTAATAAATTTAAATTCCGTATTACTCTTTTGCAAAGGCATTTGATATAAATTAAAAAGATTTCTCAGCAGGCAAAAATATAAATCTATTCAATAAATAAACAAGAATTCGTGTTTTATCAGTTGTATATTTTTCAATTTAAAATTAACCAAATGAGTCAAAATATCCAGACTTCTCAAAAAATACTATTTCCCGTGGTAAGCTTTTTATTTTTTTAGTTTAAATATCCACATTAATGATGAATTTTTATTTTCTTCAATTAATAACTACTATTATTGTTATTATTTTAAAACAAAAATATTTTATTTTAAATGATTAACTTAGATAAAAGTTATACTATATAATCATAGTAATCAAATAGAATAAAAATAAAATATAATGAATTATCTTTAAAATATTAACTACGATTATGTAATACATTAATATTCAATATATATAATGTTAAAATTTATCAGTAATAAATATTAACACAATTTAAAAGATACTTAATATGTTAAGTATACTAACTTTGTAAAATCTTTATTTTAAATTTATCTGAATTATCGGAATTAATGTTTAGATAAAAATAACCAATTTAATGAGAATCATATATTAGGTTATAGTTATTATCATAAATGAGCATAATCTGTTTTGTATCAGTTAATTCTAGTCTTGACGACCACTGGTTTCTTGAAACATGCCGCCACGTAATCTAAGCACAAGATAGAGCGTAGATTCTTTTCGAATGTTATAATCGGATAAGGTGCGACCATCTTCTAATTGTTTGTTTTCAAAAATGATACGTTGCTCGTCTGGGGGAATACCTTCTTTGTCTTGAATTTTATTTTTAATTTGATCTATGGTATCGCTCGCCTCTACCTCTAAGGTAATTGTTTTTCCGGTCAACGTTTTGATAAAAATCATCATTTTTAAATTTCAAAGATTTTGCAAAAAAATAGTAAATAAATCAAATACATCAAGTCCGTTTAAATTTAAATGACTCATTACTGAGAATATTTGAAAATATTCACACGCCGGAGTTATTTTAGAAAATCCGCCAACGGAGATTCATTCCGAGAATTTGTCATTGCGGTGACGATATTCAAAAAACGAAATTGCAACAATAAAAACAATAAAACTATTGTTAATATTTCCTTTTTTGAATTTCAACACTATTGCTGCAAGCGAAATATAAAGTAGAACCTTTCTATAAACATACGTGTTTAAGCATAACCTATCTTTAAGCATATAATTTTTTCCGGCTCACAAGATTTATATATAACCTGTTTAATTTCAGGGTATGCTTCTACTGCATATACGTACACGTACATATATTTTTGATAATCTGAGAATTTTTCCTCACCTTTAATTTTATCGTGACGATACTGTAATTTTTATAAAGAAAAACTGAAAAACGCTAGAAAAAATAGTAAAGTTTATAAAGTTGGTAAAATATTGTAAATATTAATTTTATTAATTCAAAAAAAAAAGTTTACGTTTTATTTTATAACGTTAAATACAGATAAAATCGATTTATACAACTGTTGAAATTTTAATTTTAATAGAATTCAAAAAATTTATTTGCTCTAGGATTTTTCTTCAAAGCTGCCAATTTAATTAGTTGGATTCCTTTTTCCACCTCTGATTTCTATATCTCCAAGATTATACATTGCAGTTTCATTTCGTCCATTCTTAGAATTACCATACCATTAATAATCTTAATCTCGAGTAATCCGAATGTATAAAGAAGTTGTGCATCATGAACACCTAATTTTTTTTACTTGATATCCAATGTAAATATAATACATTTCCAATATTAAATCCTAAATCAGTATGTTAATTAAAACACTCCCAATATTCCTTGTATTCCTTCTTTTGATTCCATATCAAATGATTTATGATATTAAATTTTGCCACATTGGGTATATTGTCAATCGTTACAATCAGGCAAATTCCCAGGTTAATATCGACAGAATACTATTACTATTAATACTATTGGATCTTAGATGGCTTGATCGATTTTGGCCAACGCATGAAATATCATTATTGGAATTTTGTTTTGAATAAGTCGTAGAGAATTCCCTAAAATTAAATGGTTTTCACATAAAATTTTGAAATAAATAAATAATTATTTAATCAATATATATAAAAATAAATAATAAATCATTCAAATTTAATCATTGAATTTATTTTTTGCTTATTCTTAGTATATGATGTTATTATATATTTTTTACACGACTTGGCTTTATTATTTATATTTAATGTAGTATGAAAATAAATATTTTAAGGAGAATAATACAATATTTTTTGGATCGATCAAACATATATATATCTTGTTAAATTATTGCGTTCAGGATGTGTAAAAATAATTATATTAAACATAGGAAAGAAAATAAAATAACTAATTTTTGGTACATTTATTATTATTTTTCCGATTTATTTAAATTAGATATCCAGACATTAATAGTAGTTTTTATTAGCATCATCATCATCATTATTATTAGTAAGTATAATCATCTTAATTTGTAAGTTACGTAATAATAGCTTGCTATTGCCTCTTAATATTTCTAAAGCATTTACTGTAAATTTGACAGAATAAGTAATAATAATAATAATAATATTATTATTATTGGCATTGTTATATCTTTCAAGGAAATTTTATTATTAGATAGCTTTTATTATCGTAAAATTATATTACTTTCACTAATTTGTACTTCAATGCATGTATTTTGCGCTAAAATAATGCTCTACGATACGATATTATTTCAAAAAAAAAATGTATGTTACATTCCTTTGTTTTTTTGCTTATTATAATTCACAATTAATTTATACGATAAACATAACCAAATATTAACTTTAAATCGTTATATAAAATCTAGGAATAATATGTGAAATAGACTCTAATGGCATTATATTATCATAATTTTTAGATCCTAATAGATGAGGACAACCATAAATCACTGAGTCTTACGATTTCCTCGTCTTTGAATTACAATAAAGCANTTATTATTTTTCCGATTTATTTAAATTAGATATCCAGACATTAATAGTAGTTTTTATTAGCATCATCATCATCATTATTATTAGTAAGTATAATCATCTTAATTTGTAAGTTACGTAATAATAGCTTGCTATTGCCTCTTAATATTTCTAAAGCATTTACTGTAAATTTGACAGAATAAGTAATAATAATAATAATAATATTATTATTATTGGCATTGTTATATCTTTCAAGGAAATTTTATTATTAGATAGCTTTTATTATCGTAAAATTATATTACTTTCACTAATTTGTACTTCAATGCATGTATTTTGCGCTAAAATAATGCTCTACGATACGATATTATTTCAAAAAAAAAATGTATGTTACATTCCTTTGTTTTTTTGCTTATTATAATTCACAATTAATTTATACGATAAACATAACCAAATATTAACTTTAAATCGTTATATAAAATCTAGGAATAATATGTGAAATAGACTCTAATGGCATTATATTATCATAATTTTTAGATCCTAATAGATGAGGACAACCATAAATCACTGAGTCTTACGATTTCCTCGTCTTTGAATTACAATAAAGCAATACCTAAGTTAGGATAAAAAAAAATAAGAATAGCAATTATTCATGATAACTTTTGCAAAACATGTCCCTTGATCTATAATATAATTAGTAGAATCTTCTGCTTCCATTACAATAGCTACTTCACTAAACTATAGCGCCTTGTTAAATGATGACTAATATCAATAGGTATGGCGTTACACTTCGTCATTTAAAGTTCCATTAATGTTTGTTTGTGATAATAATGATTTCGTGTCGTCTCGCGTCTCGCGAAAATCAAATGAAAAAATATATCCATTTGTGAGATAAAAGTTTTTTCCTCGATTATGAGTGAAAATCCAGTATAGAAGTACTATATCATGATTTTTTTTTTGAAATGGAATTCATTTACTTACTACTTTCTTTATTCAAAATACAAGCCTTTCACTATCTTAAAAAATAATATAGTTTCGAGCGAAAGAATTTTCAAAACATTTTGCGATGTAACGACAAGAATTTTATATTTTGTAAAATATTTTCAAAAATAAATAGTAATTTATAATAGAAACGAAGAAACACCTTTTTAAGACTTAATGATATTTTTTGATATAGCAGAATACACAGATCCACATCCACCATCTGTTATGTGTGTTTGATATCTGGAAAGTTGTCACAAGGTATCAATTGTAACGTACACGTATTCATACCCCAATACTTTGTTTGATATTCACATCAATTAGAATATCACCACTAGGCCAAGTGCCATACTCTTGACTAAAATGTTCTTAATTTATCTAATTTTTTTAACGGAGTCTCTTTATTCATAAATAAAAATTATATTGTAAAATAAAATGGTAATAAAAAAAATAATAATACAATTATTAAAATTATTTTTTTAATTTTTATTTTTAATTTTTTTTTAATTTTTCAAATATATAAAATAATACATAAAATAAATCAAATCTAATTGGCATTTTTAACTTTCTTTTTTGTAATATTATCCCCCCTATCCGAAGTATAATCTAAAGTTGAAAATGATCGTTTTCTGGTACGATTTTGAATTTCTTCTTCCCAACCAATGCATTCTTGTGATTCTTTAGAATCAACATTATAACTTGAAGTAATTGGTTTTAATAAATTAGGATTTATACATTTTAAATTTATTAATAATTATTTATTAAAATCATATAATAAAATAACAATAAAATAATACCTTGAGATTTTCCCGATTTTATATCTTCTAATGAATTATGTAATCCATGAAGAGTATAAATATTTCGGCTAATATAACAAGATTGTGAATGGGATATATATGGATAAGATAGTTCTGGTTTCTGAGATATGATTGCTTTTTCTTGATTTTCATCAGCAATCTTNTCATAAATAAAAATTATATTGTAAAATAAAATGGTAATAAAAAAAATAATAATACAATTATTAAAATTATTTTTTTAATTTTTATTTTTAATTTTTTTTTAATTTTTCAAATATATAAAATAATACATAAAATAAATCAAATCTAATTGGCATTTTTAACTTTCTTTTTTGTAATATTATCCCCCCTATCCGAAGTATAATCTAAAGTTGAAAATGATCGTTTTCTGGTACGATTTTGAATTTCTTCTTCCCAACCAATGCATTCTTGTGATTCTTTAGAATCAACATTATAACTTGAAGTAATTGGTTTTAATAAATTAGGATTTATACATTTTAAATTTATTAATAATTATTTATTAAAATCATATAATAAAATAACAATAAAATAATACCTTGAGATTTTCCCGATTTTATATCTTCTAATGAATTATGTAATCCATGAAGAGTATAAATATTTCGGCTAATATAACAAGATTGTGAATGGGATATATATGGATAAGATAGTTCTGGTTTCTGAGATATGATTGCTTTTTCTTGATTTTCATCAGCAATCTTCTGGCAATCCCAGAAAACTTTGATAAAAATTATGTTCAGGAATGGCTTTCGAAAAGGGAAGCTGAAATAGATAATGAAATGATTACATTTGCCAATTGGGGTAAAAGATTGTTTACATACAACAAGAAGCTTCTTAGGTTAATAATGACTGAAAGATCACATTCACATGGAAATGAATTGCTTTATTAATTTTTGGAAATTATATAATTGAATAAAATAAAAATGAATTTTCCTTTACAAAAATTCCATCTAGCGAAATAAAGAATTTTGCTTATATAAATTTCTGCTGTAATCCGTAAAAATCACAATGATATTTATCTCCTAATTACAATACTCCCAATCAGATTCATTTAAATCTCAATACCTTTTAATACCATTTTTTAATATAGTTGAATGCACGGATCCATATCCACTATTTACTATGTTTTTTTTATCTTGAAAGTAATCGTAAGGTATCCATTGTAGATTATATCCAAAATTTGTTTGACATTCTTGAATAACCTTATTAATTTCGATGTTTCCACTCGACCATGTTCCAAACTCTTGAATGAAATGTTCTTTAGTATATAAATCACAATATCCATAGTAAACACTGTTTTTTTCATTTCAATAACCAATGTCACTGGTAGAATGACCAGCTGAACACTTTCTTTCTGACGAAGTTCTTGATTCCATCTTTTGAGTGAATATGTACAATTTCACTCACACTAATTGATGTAGGAGATGGGACTTTAATTGTCCTTGTAGGATTTTGGTGATTAATATTAAGTGATGGAAAATAAATATTCGAATTGTAAAATGGACAGAAATAAGTAGCATTGTCATTATCATTGATGTTTACCTAGTTGAAATTTTGGGTTTACTAAATATTACAATTCGTGGCGTGGTTGGCCATATATTAGTAATTTATACATTTGTTACAAAACAATTTACTTTTTTGGGTAAACTTTTACGAATAATTTTAAAAAAATCAAAATATGTTTATCCTCAATTCTTTTTCTGAAATATTTAAAGACCCAATTTCGAACCTCTTGATCAGACATTCAAAGATTTATTTCTTTTGAATTTCTCTTCACTACATAAATTACTTTATTTATAATTATAAAATAACATTATGATTATTTAATTTGATACTCTTTCTTTTCGTTCTCTCAAGTTTTACTCGAAATAATATAATCTATATTATTAATTCTGAATCTGAATTGTGCGCTTTAACGTATCGTATTTATTGGCCATGGCACGTTACTGTGAGATAAATGTTTAACGTTTTTGATTGGTTGTTTTGGCCATGACACGTTACCGTGAGATAAATGTCCAAACGTGATTAAAATAGTAGCTTTTCCTTTTTAAGTAGAGTAACTAACAATAAAGAAAGTGCTACGACCGGACCAAGTAGCTTCGAAAGTAGCTAAAAGCGGTCCTTAACATAATAACATCTTCCTGTATCAAAAGATTTACGGAGGATTTACAAAGGTTAGAAATTGGTGTAATGAAACGAAATCCTTTTTGGTTTAGGTCATGATTAATATTAATTACATCATAATTATTCATTATATTTTGTGAATTTTAAGAGTAAGGAAACTCATTCCTTTTTTCAATTTGATGTCATTATGAGAAATAAAATTATTCATAATTTATAACTAGAGTGGCGGGTAGCAGATCAATAACCACCACCATTTTTAATACAACAATTCTTTTATTTTAATAAAAGGAATTTTAATGGATAAATAAATATAAAAAAAAATTAACTTTTTTTTCTGGTGAGTTAACAACAGTTATTTTTATTTATTTATTTTATTATGTTATGTCATAAAAAATACATATAAATATGAAAGCATTCTATTTGTAATTAACTAAATGTTCATGCACTTAAGTCATTAAACATGATATACCTTGTATTGGAGTGGATCCTTTAGAATGGTATCTATCTTGATTTTGATGATAGATTGATTAATTTTGAAATTTTTAAAATAGCATTTTGTTATCATTATTATTTTCTGCTCTTGCAATGACATTAGCTTCAATAATTATATAGGCTGATTTGTCTCCATTTGATTTCGTTACATAAAATAAGAACTATTTTTTGATGCACAAAGCTATACATTAATTATTTTACATCTGTAGCACAATGAAATCAAATAAATAATAGGTGACCTCTCAAGTAAAAAAAAAATCATGGATTATTGATTTTGTGTTTTTTATTACTTTGAAATATATTACCAATTGGTTTCTAATTTGGTTGAGTAATTGCAAGGAATCAATTAGGAATCAATAAATGCATTTAACACAAATTATAAAACTATACAGAATATTTATATTGGCAAAATATTAATAAATATATTTTTAAAACATTAGCAGGTTGAAATTTAGTTTATTTAACAACATAATAGTTTTAACTGTTGTAGTAACTTTTATTATTTCATTATTACTGTATTAGGGATGGGTTTAAAGAAAGTTAATACCTGGTTTATATAAAGTTATAGACACTATTTTAAATTTATTGTAAAAAATAATAAATGTTTTCATGTTGAAACATTGATATTAAAATAATTATCATGTGTAAAATGAACAAATGTCACATGAAGTGATATAAATGTATTTAGTGGAGCCAAATTAGTCATATGTTCAGAAATTGTTTGTTTCTTTAATGCTAATGATTGCATCAATTACACAAGTTTTATTTGAAATATTTTGAATAATAATATTTTTTTTAATCAATTTATTTTTATTTTTTTTTTAATTTTGTAAAACTTTTTTTTATAAATCAACCTCAAATTTATTAAAAAATCAAATAAACAAATGTTTAAATTTTATTTTTTTATCAAAATATACTTTAAAACAAATTTTTT
This sequence comes from Diversispora epigaea, assembly GCA_003547095.1. Classification (NCBI taxonomy): domain Eukaryota; kingdom Fungi; phylum Glomeromycota; class Glomeromycetes; order Diversisporales; family Diversisporaceae; genus Diversispora; species Diversispora epigaea. The sequence continues at coordinate 316,403 of PQFF01000051.1, read as the reverse complement.
TTCAACCATCTTTTTTTTAAAAAAAAAATCAAGAAACAAAATTTTTGCACACACATATAAACTGATTAACATATATTTTACTGTTTTTAGAATAATCAAATACAAAATAATAATTTCAACAATTTTCTTTAATTTTTTTTTAGAAATAACAATAATTCTCTAAAATAATTTATTTATTTGTTATCTGTTTTAGTACAGTCAGGTATACATGCTGCCTAAAGTCAAAAATATTTTGGGATTTTGACATCATAGTATTTGGGATTTGGGCTTGGGATTTGGAATTTAGGATTTGAATTTTGACAGCACCTATAATCTCAGATTTCAAGATAATAATTTTGCATGATTTTTTTTAGTAATAAATAAATAATTCCATGTAAAAATAATTAATGAATTAGTTTGTCTGTTTTGTTTAAATAAAAATATTAATTTCAATGATCCATTTTTTTGAAATTAGAAAAATGAATAAAAATTTCCTAAAATAAAAAAATCTGGTTTACTTTTTAGAATAATCAAATACAAAAATAAATCATACCAGTCGGATAGATGTTTAGTGCACTTATATGTAAATTTTGAATTGAAATTTTGGGTTTTTTTGCTGAGACAACAATTATCTATAATTTAATTATATTATTATAAATTTATTATTATAATACAAAAATTAATAGATGGATCTTCCAAACTCTTTCTGCAACCACCATCAAAAAAAATGTTCATAAATTATTTTATATAATTTTATTAATAAAATTTTATCACTTTCTTTATTCCACCTGTATTTACAGTAATCTTTCCTCATAATCTCATCAACTTCATTTTGCTTAACATGTTATGGAGCTGGTTATATTAAGAACTCTAACTTCAAATGAGAAACTGAACCATGTGGTTCGATGTTTTGAAACAAGTGACCTTTCTTTCACTGGTCGAATGAACAAAAATCGGAATCCTATTGATGGCGCAAATATGCATAAATCGGACATCCTATTTGTGAAAATTCATAAATCGGAAATTCCTATTTATAAATTGGAAAAAATCGACTGCCTATATTTAATAAATCTTAGCAAATTTAGCCATCAATCGGAATCTTATTCATAATAAAACCATCCTATTTTTTTCCATTTGACTAGTGTTTGCTAGTGTTGATATATCATGGTTTCACTTTATCTCTTCTTGTCGTATCTTTACTTTGGTTTTTATGAACGAGCCAGATATGCATTATTGGGCTGAGACTTGTTAGGGATTTGTCGAGCCGTTAGTTAATTTTATGTAAAAAGTTTTATTGAAAAATATGAATTCTCTTGCCAGGAGATATCCATAAAATCTTCCGGGGGGTCCAGTCAGTTGTCCGATGGGCTGAGGTTTAAATTAAGGGGTACGTTGTAACACCTGTATGAGTGTTATTCTGAAGAAGGAAAAACATATGCAGGGACTGGTTTAATTTAGACATAATGGGAGTTGTACGATGGGCCGAATATTTTGTGTAATTAAGGAGGAGGTAACACTTGCATTGAGCTTATACTATATAAGGTATGGGCATGTGAAGACCTCTAAGGTTATGCATATATGGGCGTAAAAACCTGAATCTTGTGCCAGCTTTTATGGTGTATATTACGGGATTAAAAACCTGGTCAGTTAACAGGTTCGGATAATTTGAATCACGAGGAATGTTGGATATGATTTTATTCTGGTGTGGTTTTCTTCGATGTGTTGGGAATTAGGGAGGAACCAAGGTGTAGGAGTTGAAAAGTGGATTGGTTTTAGTGAGAGGGTTAGTTGTTGTGGGTTTGTGTTGGTTGAAGTGTTAGAGGGTTAGTTGTTAGTTGGGAATTATCCTAATGGAATGAAAAGAACAACATTTATGGCACGAATTGAAGATGGTCCATATAGATATCGTGAAGATTTAGGAGGATTATGCTCAATATGTGCAGAATACGGTTACGAAATATTTGATGATTTGATTAAAATTATAAAATTGCATATTGAAAATAATTTAGTTCAGGTATGTAATTATTATTTTTATTATTATTTATTAAAATATAAAATATATATACTATACTTCGGATAATTATACTTATTTATTATAAATTACAGAATAAATTATTGCAAGATGTGGAACAAATTAGACGTCATATAAAAAAAGAATATGTACGTGAACTTAGTATTAAAAATAATGGACAAATTGAGCATGATGAATGTATTGATCATTGTTTGCTTTTTGCATTTGGTGAGTGTATCAAAACACATACTATTAGATGTAATCGATGTTCAAAATTTTATTTATTTTTTGATGAACTGGAATCTATAATAAAAGAAAAACAATTATTAGAAAATAAAAAAGAAAAATTACTTCATTATTTAGCACATCAGGCTAGAAAAACTTATCTTAATGCGCAAGTTCAAGCAAACTTGTTGAAATTAGATAAAGATGGTGCCATCCTTATCGTTGATTATAAAATGCGCATTTTGCCAAAATCTGCTCGAGAAACCAAATCCAAATTTTTTGGAAAAAAAGGATGGACGTTACATTCTATATTGATGTATACAAAACAAGAAAATGATGAAAAGCTAAATATAGTAGCATTTGATCATTGGTCTACCAATACTAAACAGGATGCATGGTTTACTGCATCATCACTTCATGCAGTATTTGAAACTATGTCTAATAAACCGAAATGGGTTATATTAATTTCTGATAATGGACCTCATTATCATAATAGTGAAATGATGATTATAATGGCCCACTGGAAAGAATGGTATGATGTTGAGGTTAGAGGATGGATTTTTTTGGAAGCAGGTGAAGCCAAAACAGCGATCGATTCTCATCATGCACAAGTTAGTAACTTGAAATTATTGTTTTTTTTTTAAAAAAAAAATTTATAATAATAAATACAATTTCAATAGATTGCGCATGCAATTAAAAGATATGTTAGGATTGGTTTTGAAATTAAAGAAGGCAATGATATAGAAAATGCGATAAAAGATTTGTGTGGCACCTCTATTGGCGAACTAAATCCTTATCGCGAAAAATTAGATAAAAAAATAAAATCATTAGTTGGAATATCTAATTTTACCAAACATAGGAAATTATATCAATTATTCTCTGGCACAAATAGGAAAACTATCAAAATCAAAAATAATCAAGCCAAATCCCACTTTATCCACACCTACTAATCCACAATCTACATGGATTGTTCCAATTTCAAATTTCAGTAATTTTATTTTTATTATTTTTATTTTATTTTTATTATTTTTATTTTATTTTTATTTATTTTTATTATATTACAAATAAAATTTATCAATTATAGACATCACTTCTAAACGTGCAAAAATAGATACATTATCTAATAAAATTTTGAAAGAAAGCTATGAAGGAAATATGAATGTAGAAAAAAATTTTACATGAGTAAATTATTATTTAACAAAAGCTAAATAATATATAGACAAGTGGGAATTTACCTTATATCACAGTATCAATATAGAATTCCAACTTATATCTGGATGGGCATTGAAAGCTAATCAAAAATTTGGAAAAAGAGGTGGAGCGAAAATGTCAAAAAAAATTATTACACTATTACAAGGTTTCTTTCATGCAGGTAATGCAAATAAAAGTGACCGGTATACAGCTCAAGACATGTTATCAGAACTGGTTGATATGGCAGCAAGTGAAGAATTAGATCCTGAAACTATACCGAAGGTAGAGACAATTNATAAATTACAGAATAAATTATTGCAAGATGTGGAACAAATTAGACGTCATATAAAAAAAGAATATGTACGTGAACTTAGTATTAAAAATAATGGACAAATTGAGCATGATGAATGTATTGATCATTGTTTGCTTTTTGCATTTGGTGAGTGTATCAAAACACATACTATTAGATGTAATCGATGTTCAAAATTTTATTTATTTTTTGATGAACTGGAATCTATAATAAAAGAAAAACAATTATTAGAAAATAAAAAAGAAAAATTACTTCATTATTTAGCACATCAGGCTAGAAAAACTTATCTTAATGCGCAAGTTCAAGCAAACTTGTTGAAATTAGATAAAGATGGTGCCATCCTTATCGTTGATTATAAAATGCGCATTTTGCCAAAATCTGCTCGAGAAACCAAATCCAAATTTTTTGGAAAAAAAGGATGGACGTTACATTCTATATTGATGTATACAAAACAAGAAAATGATGAAAAGCTAAATATAGTAGCATTTGATCATTGGTCTACCAATACTAAACAGGATGCATGGTTTACTGCATCATCACTTCATGCAGTATTTGAAACTATGTCTAATAAACCGAAATGGGTTATATTAATTTCTGATAATGGACCTCATTATCATAATAGTGAAATGATGATTATAATGGCCCACTGGAAAGAATGGTATGATGTTGAGGTTAGAGGATGGATTTTTTTGGAAGCAGGTGAAGCCAAAACAGCGATCGATTCTCATCATGCACAAGTTAGTAACTTGAAATTATTGTTTTTTTTTTAAAAAAAAAATTTATAATAATAAATACAATTTCAATAGATTGCGCATGCAATTAAAAGATATGTTAGGATTGGTTTTGAAATTAAAGAAGGCAATGATATAGAAAATGCGATAAAAGATTTGTGTGGCACCTCTATTGGCGAACTAAATCCTTATCGCGAAAAATTAGATAAAAAAATAAAATCATTAGTTGGAATATCTAATTTTACCAAACATAGGAAATTATATCAATTATTCTCTGGCACAAATAGGAAAACTATCAAAATCAAAAATAATCAAGCCAAATCCCACTTTATCCACACCTACTAATCCACAATCTACATGGATTGTTCCAATTTCAAATTTC